>PNEQ01002987.1:0-13410 GCA_003012365.1 Medauroidea extradentata | reverse complement strand
AAGAATCAGCCCCACTACATTCTGCCGTCCCGAACAGGAACGACGTAACCTCCCACACATCTAAATAACAACGAGAAAAGAAAGAGGGAAGCCCCATCACATTCTGACAGCCCGAACAGGGACATCATAACCTCAAAAACCAGCTTCTAGATAATAACAACACTGCAACGTAGACGAAGGACCCATCACATTCTGGCGTCCCCGAGCAGGGACATCTAGATAACCTACAACACGGCGACGTAGACGTACTAGTAGCGGAAGAAGCAACCATCACAATAGGATTTATTGCTGTACACCATAAAATTGATGTGACGTACATATTTTGTGTGTTTGAAATTATGTTCTAGATTTAAGTCTCCATCAAGTCTTGTAGGTTAACGTAAAAAATATCAGATATGTCATGCCTCAGGGTACCACTCGCCCATTGTCTATACCTCTCACTGTATCCGTGTTTCTTATTTATATTTATTCTGTAACGTAACAAAGAAGAGAGTGCGTATAGTAAAATACCATGGTAATATTCCCAAGGCAACATTCTTGCGCAACTTGTACCGCAGATAGAAACATAGCGATAGGGCGTATCGTAGTTTACTGTTCGTGGTTACATTTGTTAGACAGTGTATTATTATAACATAATATAGTAGAACTAATTTTTACAACCCTTGTTTTTACATTTTGCTCATTTTACACCTACCTTTGTGGTCCTGTTAGAAATTTCTCTCTTTTTATACTGTTGTGCATATTTACAACAATTTTTCCAGGACCCTTGAGAAGTGTGAAAGAGGGTCTCCGCTGCAAAGTATGTAAATATTGCACAGTATTGTTTACGTTGTTTCAGCTGCCACCTTCACTTGAAACCTGATAGAGAAGTGATAACACCATTTCAAATTTTGTGTCTGTAATAAAACACAAACAGCCTTTTCTGCTTCATTAGAGTTATAGATACAGAAGTATGTACATCATCTTATTTGGGACTCTGCGAATGCCAAGAGAATTGCAGCTCTTTTATCTATTTATTGCAGCTACTTTGTAGGGCTGTGATTACATTCACATTTGTTAATGGGCAGCTTTATGTTTGATACAGTTACAGTTTTTTTTTATATACTGTTTTTTTGTAAACTTCCCAATAAGTAGCACAAATTGTTTTAAATTGGGGTGCATTAAAGTGGAACACTATAGAAACAAATTAGTTAGCTCCAATGGTATGGCAGCTGAGCGAAGGAGAGAGATGTTATGATGCTGTGTGTCAGTCAGTTGCAAAATGCACAATTGTATCAAATAATTGTGTCCAGCAGAAAGCCAACTTAATGTTATTAATTGTTGTTTTTTGTCTACATTTAATCAAATTGTTGCAAAAGTCCTTTTGAGAGAAACAGGTTTTACTGTGACAGGAGGTAAAGCACTGTTATATTTAAGACTACATTATTTTTTTAGTTTTGCAATTTGTAAAGGATGGGTCATCTTATTTTTGAGGTATCGTTATATGGAGGCCAGTACAGTATTTTCCAAGGACAGGAATTCTGTGTATGTATGTTGTTTTGGACAGTTCGAACTGTAACATAAGGTTACCGGTCTCATAATACAAGGATGGTAGTTTTGGCTATATTTCCCACACCTTTTGACCATCAATGTGTGACAGAGGTACGATTTGTTGGTCTTTTATTACTGCAGTATGTCTGTGGTGTCTCTAGCTACCGTACGTACCATGCACACAAGATAACAGTTGAGCTCAGCAGCCACGCAGGACAGTTTTCTTGGTCACTGTCAGAAAATTACAATTTGAATAATTTAAATAAAATAAAGAGGACAAAATGCAAGTTGTTGCTAGTAGGAATAGTTATTAAAAATACATTTCTTAGGAGGCAGCAGGGTTGTCATAAATCAGCTAGATGCAGCTGTAAAAAAAAACCTTTGATAAACTCCAAAACCTACAGTTAGAATACAGTTGTAGCACGTGGTTGGCTAGTTCTATGGTGCTTGCAACACTAAATCCAAGACATTTCCAAAGTTGTGTGGTGACTCGTTTCTTTATTCCTCTTCTTCAACCTCTTGTGCTCACACCACACGCACTGTGCATGCACTACAAAAGCGACAGTGAGTGTTGACACTTATGAAGTGGTGGATGAAGTCAGTGTGACAACTCAGATACTACACATTGGCGCAATATCCCGACACCGAGGTGGTTATTTATGCATGCTGGGGCAACATTTCATTCCAAGGATGTCTGTATTTTTAATTAATGTGTCATAATTAATTTAATCTCTTACATGTAATTTTTGACTAAAAACTGTCTTAATTTTGCTCGACAAACTGTAGAATTTTTGGTGCCTATAGGTAGCATATATTTACAAATGATCACAGAAGTGAATTGTGGTCTATGTATAGGATATTGCCACTAAATTTTATTCTACTATAATTACATAGGGGAGTAAAGTAAACAAATTAACAATTATCAGTCGCGTGCGTAAAGAAAAACTTAGTTAGGCACCAGTAACTTATAATGTAAACAACTCTTGCAATGCTGCTGTCTTCTGATTCTTTTGCCCTCTTCGTAACGTGCGGTGAGCTGTATTGCCAGACAAGAGATCTTTTCTTGCGATAAGTCTGTACTTGTTATAGTCTGGTGCAGAATAAATGAAGCCCTTTCCCGTATACAGCGTTCAATGCACATTAGCATCTAAAACAGTATAAGTGAAATTAAAAAAAAAATTGCTTTAACAATGCAGCATCTGATTTAAAAAAAACCCAATGAAAATAGGTGAAAGGAAAAGTTATGCATGCTAGTATTGCGAGAAGGGAAGGAAACAAGCCACATGTAGGTGTCGGGCAATACTGATTAGGGGAAGTGATTAGACAAGGGTGGGAGGCGGGCAAACAACAGCTGCGGCAAGGTGACGTGCTGTCTGTCTGCCAGGAACAAGCAGCAGGATGTGAGTGACAGCATGTCTGTGTTGGACTTGGTGCAGGGATCGTGCTGGGCGTGATTGGTGCGATAGTCCTCATTGGCCTGGCCTTGCTGCTACTGTGGAAGCTACTTACGACCATACACGATCGCAGAGAGTTTGCGAGGTTCGAGAAGGAGCGCATGATGGCTAAGTGGGACACTGTAAGTACCTCACAAATCTTGGCTGAACATTCTCGTCATTATTTTCATTTAATAAATTTTCGTAATGCTAGGTTGACATCTACTGATTGAAATAATAATCTGCAGTATGATTAATTAAATTAATGCATACAACGTGTTGCACAAATATGTGAAAAATTTTGCCTAGCGACTGCTTGCGAGAAAAGAAGAGATGTGACGTGCAACACCTGAGGTCCGTCACAAATATTAAGGACCATAAACACCCTTAAATGTGAAGTTTAAAAACGTGAGATATTTTTTAAATGTTTCATGTTAGAGGGACAAAATGTGTTATGTGAAGTAAGTAAACTTACATCTGTGATAAAATGAAGGTATGGTGAATGGTACACATCCCCATCATATGAAGAACTGCTGTTTGCACCCTGTTGTTGCGTACTACGTACATATATGGTTACTATGACTGAAAAGTGATGTTTGATGCCACATAAGTTAATCAGTTTGTTGTAATGAGACAAACAGCAAATCTCTAGGACTCACTGTTTTTCAAGTAAAACTCACGCAAAGGTTACAGTTGTAACAATGGCCTGGTGAGTAGACACCATGTCCTTCAACCAAAGGTAAACACATTCTGGCTGTAATTTGATGTTGCATATGGTGCAAGTATGATTAGTCAGAAACAATGCATTCTAGTTTTTTATCTAATTACAACACACCAATAAATTACTGTGGCATCAAACATCATTTTTCAGTTAATGTAACTACATTGTATTAAAAAAACAGGGTGAAACCACTATTTTTAACATGATGAGGGTGCGTACTGCGTACTATCACCATAACTTCATTTTATCACAGAATTTAGTTTGTTCACTTGCTTTATGTACCACATTTGTTCCTCTAATGAATGTACTTTTCATTCATAATATGATAATATCCCATAAAATTTGCTTTACCGACTTGACCTTTAAGAGTTACTACAATCCTTGACATTTATGAAGGCCTACGAATATCACAGATCGAATCTTTTCTTATTGCATCGATAATCGCCTAGAAAAATTTGTCACATGTTTCTGAAACATATTGTATGTCTCTCGCCAAGTAATGTAAATTACTCGGTCATCAAAAATGTTTATTGCTTTATTTTTTCCTTCCTATATTACTTGTTTCAATTTAGTTGGCCGGTCGACATGTGCAGGTGTTTGAGGCTGACGTGTTCTCTCTGTGTTGCAGGGAGAGAACCCGATCTACAAGCAAGCCACATCGACCTTCAAAAACCCCACGTATGCCGGCAAGTGATGTGTATGCACCCACGTGTCTTATATCTACCTTTGTGTTTACATACACACTCGTGTGTTTGTACACACACATCTTAGTGTTCGCGGAAGTGCAGGATTTTTACAAGTGAATGTGTCTTAAGAAATGTTTATATTTTAGACATTCATTGACATGGCCTTCCATTGTAAGAGGCTGCAGTAGCATTTACTTAACAGTTTTGTCTAAGCAGTCGCTCCAGGCCTTTTAATGTGCTTCATGATTTTTTGTTTTTTTATTTTCTTGTAATATTTGTAAGTTTTGAGAGAAATCTTTTATGTGCCATATGCATTTTTTTTAAACGAAGGAAATTTAGAAGACAGGTTTTTTTAAATTTTAAGAACATTGTATCTGCCTAATGACTAAAAATTATAAATTAATTTTGTTTCAACTACATAAATATGTATGAAATTGGTTTTGATGCGAGCCAGTGTTGTATTAAACATTGGCACAAGGTGTGAATGTACAGTGCCTTCCTAATTATCTAAGTGCAGTTGTGTGTGTGTGTGTCTGGCTATTTGTGGTTGTGTAGTACATATTTTAATTTGATATGAGTGAATTATGTAAAGACAAACATAATTACTGCCACCACATAATTTAATATCAGTCCATAATAAATGGAGACACGTAGATATACACTTTACCACTGTATGTTTGTGTGCATGTGTTTTTTTATATATTATTTTTGTGCAGTATATTGGCAGCTTAGGAGGTAGGTGTGATCTCTCAGGTCGTATGTTGGTAGCCGTGATGTATGGTGATGTATGGTGCTCAAATTGTGGTAGTGTCTGCACTGCTGTGTGGAGAGTAATATGGAACATCACAGACATTATTGGAAAAAACAATCTGGAAGTAAATTGTAATTTAGAAGCAACTGTGGCATAAGTTGTGCAGCTGTGGAAAAATTCAATATGTAATTGTACATTCAGTACGAAAACAGCTAACAAGATTTGACAGTTAATGTTGTAAAGCTCCCACAAGTGCCTTGACGAAGTTCTTGAACTCTCTGATGTGAACAACTCTTCATTGTCGATGTTTTCTGAAGATGCGTCGAGTCTTCACCTTGGATGTACTCAATGTATAGAGATGTATTGTCCAACTGGCATGTGCCTTTACGTGTACTGCATCTAATCAGTTCTTATTGGAGGATAAAATCAGCACATTATTTATATCCATTTTTGTATAGTGTATGCTAAAACATTTATTATTATTTCTCTTACATGTATGTTTAATTTTGAGTGGACATGTGACTGTGTATAGTATACATATACAATAGTTGCCATTAGTTATGCATAAAATATTACTAAAGCTTTAGTTTTTTATACTAAAATAACAGAGTGTAATACTGTATTTTACATCTAACTGAAGTGCTTTTATATAGACTATTATGAATTTTATGTGAATTATGTCTATAGTACTGACTGACACACGTGTATATGTATTAATTTTTTCTAGTGTACTGTTATACATAATTTTCAAGTATATTTTCATAATAGCATATTTTTAGTGTAAATATTTAAATGAGAACTTCTTTTTATACCAATGTAATTTTCTGTTGTATTAATTTGTGTCTGTATTCTATCTGCAACAGAAGTTTTATAGGATGTTAGGCCCAGGATAAGAGTGCAGGAAATAACTTGAAATTCACTGCAGCGTAATGGCAAGATTTCACAGTTATGTTGGTGCAAGTTTATTGTATTCAGATATCAGATTGAATCTTTGCATGGTAGACAACCTTACAAACTTGAAATATGTAGCTTATAAATAAGACTTTTCTGCAACCCTGTGCTTATAATAGTTCCTGTGCTCCGCAGTTTAAACAGACAGAACACAAGCAAGCATAACTGTGTAATGGCTAGAGGTACAGAAAATATAATTTAGATTTCATGACATTTCATGACAGCCTTATATTTTTGTGCAAGTGAAATAAAGGCTTGATATGCTTAGATTTGTTGTTGAAGTAGTAAATTTATCAAAGATGCTGTGCTTAGCCGTGACAATACTTAAAATGTGCTCCAGTTGATTAAAACAAACACGCTTATGATATTGAAAGAACCACGAGACAAGTTCAAGATTTTCTTCCAACTATGCAGTTTTTGTATGGGCACTTGAAAGTACGTTCAGTCCTCCATATTATCAATGGTACCTTTGAAATTTTTTTAAAATTAATTAATTAATTAATTAATTAATTAATGGACGACTTGAAAAGAGGCGGAGCTTCAGTCAGGTGTGGGAAACAATTCCTATCTCCATGGATACCGCAGCCGAACATAACCTTCATTTAGGTGTTTGGCTTCACATGTCCCGGATGAAATGTACGTCAAGAAAATTGATTACAGTATTTGTTTAGAATTTGCCGCATTTTCAGGTAAACATTAATCTTATGTATTTGCGTATCTTACCCATGAAATTGAAACTAATATTTTTTACTCTTGCGTACAAATCTATGAATGCGCAACATTTTAGCTTTCTGCAATTACCAACTAACAAATCAGCATGTTTGTAAACAAGCTTTGTTTCCCACAGTACTTCCCCTGCGGTGACGTCAGGGGGCGTATACTTCAAGTCGTCCATTACTACCACAGTGATTTGACCAGTCTGGAGAGTTACAACACTGATTTTATCACACTAAAGTAGAACCTAATTTTATGAGTGCTGAAAATTAATAGACAGTCAAAAATAATAAAATATATTTAAATGAATAATAATAAAACTTATTAATAATAATTTTGTGAGTTCAAAGCAATAAAATAGAGGGACTTTAGGGTTGCTAATCGTAACTCTTGTGTCACGATATGAAACAAAAAAAAAAAAAGGTGAAATCAGTATGAAGAAATATTGTATCCAGAATAAAGTCCCACCTCTCACTTGTCTGGCTGGTAGTCTCTAGTATTGTCTCTCGTAATTATCATTCCTTTCCACACATATACACATGCACATGTGCGCTCACATACACAGTGTGTGCATTGGAAGATATGTGCTGTAAAAGTACTTTCTGTACCTCTAGCTTGTCCTACACATTTGTTGTCAAAGCTGTGTTTGTTGAACTCAAGTGAAACAGTAAAGTATTGTGTGAGTTTGTAGATAGAAGTGTGCTACTCAATAGTTTTGTGTTTCTATATATGGACTTCGTTGAACAGCAAGTACTAATGAAAAGAATATATTGCAGGTTTTGCTAATTATTTTGAGAAGTGGTGACTTTGTGAATGTTTGGTTTGTTTTAATGAGAATATAGCGAGATTACTGGATTAATGTTGATGGTGGTATTGTTGAGAGTAATATATTTTCTCGCACAAAACAAGTTTAATCAGGATGCTTGCTCAGAATGATGTGTTGGTGAGAACATAAGTGTAAATTGCTCGTCCTTAGTTATTGTGCTGTGTAATGTTTAATACTGTACTTGCAAGCCCGTCTACTGTGCATAGTGTCTGTGAACAGTATATCGACAGAACGGTAGTGGCAGTACTCGAGTCAGAAAACTTACAACTGCTCTATGTAGTCTGAATTGTGATGCTAATTTATTGTTGTTGAGCGAATGTGTACTTGTAATATGATGATAGTGTGTGTATTGTATGGATGTTATTTTGGTGCCTTGCAGTAATGAAGTTTGTTTACATGTACTAAAGTACAATGTTGTTTATTTCTAAAGATTTTTATTGCTACATTAGTACGTACTGAGCTTTTATGTGCTGCACTGCCGTAAAATGTAACTTTGTAACAGATGTACATAACATATTGATTGGAAATAAATAATATCTAATAGATGTTAAATTTATATTTTGTGGTGTTCCATTGTGATTGACTGATTAAAAAAAGGAAGTGTAGGTTCAGGACGTCAAGAACTAAGACTGCAGCATATGTGTATCAGTTACATTGTGTAATGTTGAAGAGTAAGCTGAAGGTGTTCAGTGTTGCTCTGGTTCGACCAATGGAAGCATAAAACTACAGTACTAGCTATCCACCGTAGACATATGTGCTTAACAAGTACTTCTGTACCAATGTAGCGCTTATAAATACATTTGTATGCTTTCTCTTTATTGCAGTTGGTACATTGAGATTATTTATGTTCATATATTTTAAGAAATGTTTTACAGAGTTATTTAAACAGGGATTGTTAGTTGTGGGTAATATTTTGGTGTTTTATAGTTTCCATTTTGTTGTTAGAGATGATGCTTCTAAAAGCTTCTAGATTGTTCTAAGTTTTATGAAGTCTAGGCTAAATTGTACGGTTTTCTGTTTCTTCTGGTTGGGGAAGTACATTTTTTTATTTTGTTTTCTGAGAATGGCATTGCTGGGTCATGCAATGTCGCGCTTAGACAAGGCGAGGAGGCGTGACTGCTGGCCCGTGGGGAAAAGTTGAGCGTGTCTCCTGTCTCACAGGCTTTAAGCCAAGCTATTAAGACAGGTCACAACGAGATCTCGATGAAAATTTGGTATGTGCCAACTCAGCTACCACGCTCTGCAACCTTTCGTCTTGACCTTAACCCTTTAAATACTACGCTCGAGTTATCTCGAGCTGTGTAACTGTGCATGCCAGTGCTATGCTCGAGATAACTCTATTTTGTTATTTTTCTTTACACTGGAAAGTACTATCTGTTTACGTCTCTTGAAACCTTGCGTAGTTTCTTGTGAACAACACGCACATTTTTCTTTTCCGAGCTCTGTTTTCTTTTACTGCGTCTCACGTATTGCCGTGCTAGTGTGCAAGTGCTGTCTGTTGGTGTTGCTTGGAACCTCGCGTAGTTTTATTTCCCCACAACAGAGTTCACATAAAGCTGTTTCTGAACAAAACACATGTATGTTATTTTTCGTAGCATGTACTACAACTGTTGCATGTCACAACAATGGCGTTGAAACTGTGTGCCGACGTTATGCAGCCAGAACAAAAAGATTATTTCAACTCTTTATATGCAGATGTTTCAAGTTTTGAAAGTGTGGAAAATTGTGTGACAGGTGGATCAATTGATAGCTATGAAAGTGTTGAAAACATAACTGTAAAGAAAAAATTAAGATTTCATACGCCTGGCATAAGGGAAGTAAAAAACATTTTGATATGAGTTTTTAAGGTGTAACAAGTAACATTATTACTTCAGAATCAACAGAACTTGAATTATTTGAGTTATTACTAACAAATGATTGTGCAAATATTGTGGCTTTGGAAACAGAGGTACCACAAACAAACTGTAAACAACACTGAACTCAGCCCTTATTTGCACATTACAAAATGGAGTGACACAAACTGGAATGAAATTTACAGTTTTCTTGCCATCACAATGTTGGTGGTTAAGAATAAACATCTTAATATTCCAGAACTCTGGTCATCAGATTCAGTGATGTATGCCCTAATATTTTCCAAAATGATGACACAGGATAGGTACATTGTACTTCCTAGCATGCTTCATTTTTCTGGCAACTAACAGCCAGAAGATGATAAACTAAAAATAATTAGGCTTATTTTTGAGCCTGTGAAGACTTGTTTTGCGAATAATCTTGTACCATTTCAAAACTTGTCCATAGACGGAAGCCTCATGCTTTTCATAGGTAGACTATTGTTGAAACGGTATATAAAATTCAAATGACACAGTTTTGGAATAAAATTCTTTGTTCTGGCTATATACTTGATTTCTTCATTTGTTGTGGAGCGCAAAGAAATGTTGATCCAGATCCATGCTACTTATTTCTTTGGCCTGCGTGAAGAAAGCTGTAAAATGGTACAAAAAAGTTTTCTTCCATTTAGTCGATATGATTCTACTTAATGAGCATGCTTTGTACATGACAAAAATTAGAAAACACATGACATTAGCGGAGTTTCAGTTATGTGTGGTCAAAACAGTTTTTAGAAATGAAAATACCTATTACTGTAATAATATACAAAATAGTCACCTACAATTCGCAGACTCAGCAGCCCAGACACGCCTCTCCGTCTTACTTGGAGACATTTTTCCAACGTTGTTCTGCCAACAGGAGAGAAGAAAAACCATGTAAGATATTGTCACATTTGCAGTAATAACAGAAAAAAAAAGACTAGAATCGTGCTACATGCGTGATTTGTGCTGAGTTGCACTGTACTGATTGTTGTGCAATGTTTCAACGAATATCACACTCTCAAAACTTATTGATGCAAAGAACGAACAAGTGAAATAGTGTATCGTACAGACATATGTTCTAAATTGTGTCGCTATACTTAGTTTTTTTTGTAAATATCACAGATACAGTAAATCAAATTTACTTGCATATTTAGTAAATTGACTCGCATAGCCTCAAATAAGCTAGCACTCAAAAACTATTTATGTAAAAAGCGAACTAGTGTGTCTTACGGACATGTTAGTATTCTAAATTGTGCATTTGTGCACACAAACATTTTTTTTGTAAAGAACACAGGTAAATGAAATGTAATTTAAATTTCAGTAATTTGCTCACATAACTTCAAATATCTCAGAATTTACGAATGACTGATGTAAAAAAGTGAAAAATTTAAAAGTGTATCATATGTAAGTGTAAATATTTAATTGTGAATTTATACAACCACAAGCAAATTTTTAGAAAATAACCCTGGGTAAATCAAATGTAATCACAATTTTGGTGAATTTGCTCATAAAGCTTCAAATATGCCAGCACTAGGTCGTATGGGATATCAGGAAGTGATGAGCAGTTAGTTTCAACATTAAAATTTTTCTCTGTAAATGCTTTTATGCCATGCAGGAAGCTGTTAGGGTGTCGGTGGCGAGATCATCCCTAGCTTCATAAATTTGTAGCAGTGAGTAATTGTGTAAACATTTTTTTTAACTTGACAGTGCTGTCAGGCTGTAAACTTTTTTGTTGAGAAATGTGGCAAGAGTGTGGCTTGTTTGAAAGTTGTCACAAACGTCAGTTAATGCCCTAAGAATATCAAAGTATTCTGTAAGTGTCTTAATCTGTCGCACAGTGCATGGGATAGAAAGCACACGTCATATTCCCTACTATGTGTATCATCGTAGAGTTCAGTAGTGTAAAGTGTTACATAGGCTTGTTAGTAACACATCAGCAGTAGCCAATGTATAATTTTTGTAGAAAGTATCATGCAAAGTTTCTGATTAATGTTTACGTGTTTATTTTTTTTTAATAAATCAGATTTTATTTTCTGCATAAGTTGTACACCTTGACCCTGTTGCAAAGACCTAGTACTTGCAGTAGTGGCCGGCATAAAAGTGCACGTGCACACTCAGTTTTCTGTGAAGAATTTTTGTAAAATATTTGAAATATTTGTGCGTGTTTAGTAGCGACAGTTCAGTTTGAAATGTTTGTCTCACCGATCACAAATGCACAGAGTTTTACCTTGTAAAGCTGTATTGTTGCAACATTGTATTGTGAACAAGAGAGCTGTGCTCTTCTTGGCCGCCCTACTCGACCCCTCTGCGCATGTGCATGACAAAATGACGTCACCTCTTACGGGAGTTTTAACACTGGAGAAGTGCACAGGTCTGACTGTGTTCATGCCTGTTGATTGCGGAAGTGGTTACCTCGTGGTGGCAGCACCTACTGGCGCAGCAAGTGTTGCATCCCCGCAACTATAAAACACCTCGCTAGATGCCAGCAGTTATGCTTTACCTAATGCCAGGACTACTGAACATTCTGAGCAAAAATGTGACACGAGTCTTGAGCAAAACTGGTCCATAATACAGATTGCAGGTAATGAAAGTATATTTGTACAAGAAGTATTTTTATATATTGCATCCAAGATATGAAATATTACCAGATAACCTTACTAGAAAATAAAATTTTAACGTCAGAAGTTCTGAATAAAGAAAATACTGTCATTTAATTGCCGAAAACGACAACCTTGTAATTAAATTTAAACTTTGTATAAAATATTTGTTCTTACTGCTTATTTAAGATCCGTATTGAAATTTGCCGGGAAATTAAAGGGAAATGAGAAACAACTTTCTGTGCTAGTAATGACAATTACACCCCATGTTCTTTATCGTGAATAGTCAAGTAAAATAACACGAAATTTTGTGTGTCAATTTGTGACTGTTTTTAATTAAAGTGTCCTTTCTTAATTATTTTTCGAGACACCGTGTGAATATCCATTATCTGACTTCACCGGCCGCTACTGCCTATTTGTAGTACTAAGTATGCTAACTATCCACGTGTATATTTATTTAATCTGTAGTTGCAAGAACAGGCTTCCAACTGCAGTTTACTGGTAAGTTAACTAACCATGGTCAGTAGCGTACAGTCAATTAAAAATTATTTACAGTCTTCTTGTCTGTGGAAATGATCTTGCCTTTATAAAATAAAATAAATGAAATGAGGCTAAACCAAACAGGTATGTTTACAATACTCCACCAAGGTTGCCATCATAGGATGGTAAGGTAAAATATTACAAGGAGATAATTCTTTCATTAAATGGGAACCGGCTAATCAACAAAAATGGAACACTGAATGATAGAGGAAGTGTGTCAAGCAAGAAAATCTCTCTACATGTAGTAAGATGACAAAATAAATGCAGTGTAGTAAGTAAAATATAAATAGTATTAGCAAACACACACCCTCCTTCTGCACCTCTACCTCTCCACATCACCGAACTTAGCCACTATCCCTTCTCTACACCCCTCGCCGACCCTCACACCAACCGTCCTACCCAACCCTCATCCTCCCCTCCATGTCACCACAACCACCCTCCTCCGCACCATCCCAAAAACACTCCCCTGCACCACCCCAAATTTCCTCCTCTGTACTACCCCAATCAACCGCTTCCACAACACTCAAAACATACCCTCTTCGTCACTCTAAGCAGCTCCTTCTGTGTCATCCCAACTACCCTCTTCAACAAACCCCCTCCCCACGCCCCAACCACACTACCCAATACACCACCACTCTGCATCACCCCATCTGCTCCACTCCAAACATCCACCTTCACAACACCCCCACCACACCACCCTCCGCACAACCCCAACCACCCTCCAACATAACACCCAAAACACCCTCCTCCGTAACACTCCAAACCCTCTCTGCACTAACCCAAACCCCTCTCT
>PNEQ01002986.1:167595-190761 GCA_003012365.1 Medauroidea extradentata | reverse complement strand
CTGGGATGTGCCAGGTGCAGTCACAGCAACACTGTGGCAGGTGTGCTGGAATGCACCAGGTGCAGCCACACCACCACTGCGGCAGGTGTGCTGGGATGTGTCAGGTGCAGTTACGGCATCACTGTGGCAGTTGTGCCACCACAGGGCTATTGAGCTTGTCGCTGCATTCTAAGAAATCCATGTTTATTAAAATAAATGTTATACCTGTTTTCAACGAACATGTGTAATAAAATGAAACACATTTAAAAGAAAACTGTTAGATTCTTTCAAAACATCACGCGTTTTGAAAATATTATTTCTCAGCCCTCCAAGTGGCAAATACAGCATTTTCGCACAGCTGTAGCACAAAATCGACTGATCAGATGTATAGTAAACGTATTGTGGGTTCTGTAATGTAACGCGATTCAGACTTTCCAGCAATAAAATTATTTTATCATGTTCTAAGTCTCATAATTTCATTGGTAAAACGGAACAATTCATGCTAGTATAGCGCGTTGTGCTGTGGCCTTGTGCGTTTAAGCGGCGGGGCACTAGACTCACAAGTCGATGTAGTCCTTATTGCTCCTTATAATCTAAGCAGTTCCAGGTAGGAGGCATCCTTAAAATTGTGATGCATTATTGAACCTCAAAACAGTTTGTATAGAAATTCAAGTTTTTGGCAGTCAGTATGAAAAAAAAAAAAAACTAAGTCATTTCGCATAATATTTTATACACATAATGTGAGTTAATATTTTTCCAAAGTGATGCGTTTCTTATGAAATTTAGAATCATAATGAGTTGGTTATAAACTAATTAAAAAACGTTTGGTCCTGAGGATGGCAAAAACATTTTACAAATTATTAACTCTATGCTAAGTGATTTGATGACCGACACAGTGCCATATCAAACCGCAGCCCAAACCGCTCAACCTAAACATATAAAATATTACTGGTGAATTCTCCTTATGGGGTACACGTGCAATAGTAAGACATTTTTCGTAATCCTCCCCCTAAATGGGTGAAAGGGTCGAAATGAGTTTATTAATTAATCTTCGGTACAGACGTCAAAAATTAGGAAGTAATTAGTCTTAAATATGATTACTGTGCAGTCTACATGACATAAATATTTTCATTTTGCAATTGTGTTTTATTATTATATAAAGTACTTAAACTGTTGACATGTATTTCTTCCAAATTCAACTTTTCGTTGTTTTTTGTTGTCATACATTTTTGGAAGAACAGTTGGACCTACAGGTGGTCAAAGGAAATATAATTAAATTTACTTCAAATTCGCTTCTACTGTATTCTGTCGTGGAATGAGTACTTTTCATGTTATTTTACAAAATATGAGACCATAATGAATATTTTTCACTTTTTGGAAAAAAATGTCCTTTTTTTAAGTACTGTATCTAAGAAGCTAATGGTCGTACAGAGATCGCTTAGGGCTCAAATTGTAGCAACTTGTGTACAGTTTAAAAAAATTGTTAATCTTGTCTGTCAGATGCATACTATGGGAGATATTTACCAAAAACAGAAAAAAAAGTGCGAACATTTTCATTTTTTTACTACTACGCTGGGAACACAGGTTTTTCGAAGCTGCAAACTTAGTTTCTTACTAACTTACTTTTACTAAAAAAAATTAGAACTACATGGTCTTTGGCATGCATGACCCCTTTTCCATGTGTTTCTTAACTGGGCCAAGAAATATTTCAATCGGATATGTCCTCCAACGAGGACGATTGTAGGATAAAAAATATATATATCGGCCATTTTTATGAACTTTCTCTCGTAACAACACTACTAAAACCCAATCTGTATATAAAGAGATACACGAGATTTTTGAAAGTCAGTCACGGCGGCAATTTATTTACAGAATACAAATTCTTGTCGTAAAGATAGTTACCGACTAACTGTCTTTGTATAAAGTTATATAATAGCCTCCCTGGCTACACATAACTAACACATTTACCTCACACGCACCCTGTCCAACCAAGTAAACCACTCGAGTACACAGTACACTGTACAGCCTCTACACTAAGGTATATGCACCATCAAAACTATATATTTTGTAGTGGCAACTAATGTGGAGGAGCGTAACTTTCTGCGTGGGCCAAGTTATATATTTTTGTTGTGCAATAAATCACTTTATTTTTATTATATGTGTTACTTTTACCTACGACATGAAAACATTGGAACTTCTCCGCTATGCTATACTATATTCCAATGATGCGAACATTTTAAAATTCACAAAGATTTGAACGAATAACATATACGAATTATATTATGAAGTCAGTACACTAAAATTGATGGTGTTATATACTTGTAAGTGTTCTTCACATTGTAAGTAAACAAATACAAATTTTTACTGTTCTTCTATATATTTTTGTGATAATTGATTTTATTAACTTTGCACGCGAAAGTTTCATTACGAAATACCACAAGATAACTAAAAACTTTGGAGCACTTGTGTAATAAGCTAATATGTAAACTGTTTAAAGTAAAACGTAACTTATAGTCGTATGATGTATAACGGGAATAGTATATCCCAGTTGCAACACAGTACAGTTAAAAAAAAAAAAAAAAAAAAAAAAAACCGCCAGTGTCACACTTCCTTTTGCCAGCGTTAATATCATAGCTTTGTTTCTCTGAATATAGCTTGCCACAAGTCAAATTAACTTATGATGAAAAATTTGCAAGTGAACTATACAGACAGGAAGCGTCAAATTATACATTTTGTTTCCCAAGCAAGAAGCAACTCACAAAACATTTGCAATGTTCTTCAATATAGTTTTTGGAGTTAATAAATAAGTTTTGTTACTCTCAATTCGTCCTTTCCTGTGTCTTGTGTGTCTTCGAGTTCTGTCCTTAAGGGCGCGGCCTACAGCAATTTTCATCACCATTGTTTTTACTTTTTATTTGTACCAGATATTTTTTAAAATTACTTTAGACACAAAATGTGACTAAATTTGGCTCTTATGAAATTTTTTTAATCTTTCATAGTTTTCGCGTAATGGCTTGTTAAAGTCATATTTTGCATGTTTTCGTTTTAAAGACTACACTTAAACCAACTGATGTACCAAACTCAAAAAAATCACAGTGGATCATAACATTGCAGGCTACAATGTCATGCTCATAAAAATAAAGAATAAAATTTATTTGTATTAAAAATTATTGAATTTTAAAAATTTTTATTTTCAGTTTCAGCATTTGTTTTTAAATACAAATAATTTTTGTTCTTTATTTTTATGAGCATGACTTGTAGCCTGCTAGTGTGATTTTTTATAGTTTTGTATGTCAGTTGGTTTTGGTGTAGTCCTTAAAACGGAAACATGCAACATATGACTTTAACAAGCCATTACGCGAATACTATGATAGATAAAAAAATTCCATAAGAGTCAAATTTAGTCACATTTTGTGTCTAAATAATACATATAAATATCTGGTACAAATAAATAAAAGAAATGGTGATGAAAATTGTGGTAGACGCGCCCTTAAGATAAGTGTATTCACAATACGCAATCTGCACTCAGCATTTCGCAGTCCAGCACTCGAAGGTGGCTAACTTAAATCTTCGCAGTTCCACCCAAGGCGTTGCCCTCGTATTCACGTGATTGAAACATATATTGCTTTTCGAGATTTTATGTGCTTCGAAATACAAAGTTAGCAACTTTTACAAACAATACGTTCAAAATATGGCCTATTAACTAGCAGTTTTTAAAAACACTACGTAGGAATCATGGCTGCTGGACTGCACATTGTGAACTGTATTCAATTGTCGACTGCGTATTGTTAATCGGGCGTAACTAACGGACATGGAAACACTTTTAATTCGTACGATTTAAAGTATTGCCTTGTTGAAATACTGATGTATACGAATAGTTATACCGAAGTGGAAAAATGTACGTCTACAGACAGCCACTCGACTTGCGACATAAAACGTTTCAGTTAAAATTTTTTAAGTAATTAATGTTGAATTTTTATAATATAATGTGTTTATTTTATCAAATAAATATGTCTTCATTTTCCTTTATCCTCAAGTGTTACTTCTGCAAGTAGTAACTAAGAAAAGAACAAGAGAAAGCTTTGTTGATTTTCTTGTGTGCAAAAAATCATTAAAACATTTGTTTGAGTAAAAACAAGTTTGCAAGTTCAGAATGAGTGTTCATTATTACAATCCTAGATCCATTTCTATAAACCAATTTAATAATCCTCAACAATAAATTAAAATTATTCAAAATACACACTAAGGTTTTTCTTGTAGCAAGATTTAGACAATTTAAGTAGATTCCTTATGTATTAAGTTTTGTCTGATGCATCGTCGTACAGAAGGATTTACACTCGTATAAATTACCTTGTATCGTAAATGCCTTGAAGTAAATTTCGGATTCTGAATGTTTAAAAAAATTATCTATCATTAGTAAAACACTGCAATGTAACTCCTACTGTAGTGTTGAATTGCCCCTCTAACTTAAAAAAGTGTTTGTAAAGTCGACTAAGAATTAAATACTTCAGTTTGTTTGTATATTGTCTTTTAAAATTGCTCGAAATAATGTAACATCACTCTCTGAACAAACCGTCCCAAGATTCGCCTTTATTGACTTCAATGAATGAACGATGACCTCGTTCAGGAACGCCAGAACCCCAGTAATCCCGAAAACGAATTCAGAATTAGCATTACACACCCTCGTCGTTCAATTTAGCAATACAATAGTTTCAGTATATTACATTTACTAAGCAACATGCGACTGTAAATACTTCATACCACTTAACTTTGGTAGAACTATGCACATACTAAAATGTCTTTACTTACACTTTCTACTCTACTTGGTTAAGTTATAGTAAATATAAACTACCACGTATCTCACGTGATCAGATCAGTCTAAAGTATGTATGTTTTATCATAAAGATGTTCAATTTTTTTATATGAGTCCGAAGAATGTTGCTCAGGACTGGTTAGCAATTTTATGATAAAGACGTTCAAGTTCTGTTTAAAAAAAATCTTCAAAACAGCTGTCGCAATTTCTTGCTAGGAAAATTTCTGCGTTTAACATGAAATCTCCAAAGAAACTATGCATGTATACACTTATTGCTATTTAATGTTACAAGTAGCATCGCAAATATCGTTACACTGAGGCTGTACAACATAGGAAATCGTTTATTGTTGTAAAGGACATAGGGCGTACAAGTGGGGAAAAATTGTAATTTTATATTTGTATGAAATAGTGTTTGTTTTTTATATGTTACTTGAAAGTACCTTTTCCTCTTACAAAAATATTAGCTCAACCAGATTTACCATAAGTAATAGCACTTAAAAGTAAAAATTTGTTCGTTTATAGTTCACTGAAAAGTAGAGTATAGTTGTAGACATCATACGTGTGTTAAAATAGGGACAACAAAACAGTTTGGTTGTTGGTACTACTCTGGACAGTTCCTTTAACAAACTGTTTTGTAGAAGAAACAAAGACCCTTGTTGGTTTTACAAACCATTTAGTAACTTCTACAGAATAGATTCTTAAAGGAACTGTCCAGAGTAGTACCAACAACCAAACTGTTTTGTTGTCCCTATTTTAACACAAGTATGGTATCTACAACTATACTTTTTTTTTTTCAGTGTTCTTATAAGCCGCAGAAACCAATTGACTTAAATCAAATAAAAATTCACCTTTAAACTACATGTCACGGACCACGGCTTGACACGTTGTAAATTCCATTACAACATATTTTTGTATTTAAAAAGTAGATAAAAATGGCAAAGAATTGAAAATGTAAAAAAAAAAATTAATTTGTATTTTTTTTTGTAAGAAGAAAATGTGCTACCAAGAAACGTCTACAAACTTTATTTCATACAAATATAAAATTGTGATTTTGTCACACTTGAACACCCTTAAATATCGAATAATTAATTGCTCGTGCCGGTAATACTTCAGCCAAACCATCACTACAGTATCTACTACACCCAGTTTATTAAAGTCCACATTTCTTCCTAATTATAAACTATTTTGTCTGTCGTAATATTGTAATATTCCAGCTGTGAGGAAATTTAGTATTTGCAATCATCTGCAAACAATGTTCTTTTAACTATATAAATACCAATTTAACTAATAGAACACATAATTTACTGAGTTATAGTAGCCATCTTTTCCTACGTTTATGTCATAGATAATGTTTACATCATAGAGGTACCAAATATTGTACAATATTTGGAGGTACTATATAGTAGAGGGAACATGACGTCACATATGTGTGTCCAACAGGGTCTCGAGAGTTTGGTGTCGTTTATTTATGTTTTATCGGCGTAAAAATGCAGTCGTGTTGTTTTAAACTCATAGCGTACCTTAAAGAATATATATTTAGTCATGTGGTGTCACCAAGATCTCGGTTCAAAACCTTATAGTAAGTATGAAGCTAATATTTACTTTTTACTAAAAACAGCTGGGTTAAGGAAAACAGTAACGCGGCATAAATTGTTTACATTTGTCGTTCTGAATTTTCTACGCAATTATATTATGCGATAATATGGTAGTATGCTCTCCTTAGTTCATAAATTCATAAGGTACCAAAATAAACCAACATAGTTGTCATTACTAAGCAATTATTATCTTGGCTCTCAATGTTATTTCAAATTTCCCGCGCATATTTCACTAAAGTCACGTGACACATGTTGAACACACAATTTCGTACCCTATATTTACTCTAAGGTCTATATAGACTTTATGTAGTGTATAGTGTCTAGTATTTAAGCGCTTCGGTAATTTTATTGTTGAGATTGAACAAGAAATTTAGGGAGGAATCAGTAAGATACAAAAACCCTAGTGGTTTAGTAGTTAGGTAAAGTAATACGTTGTGTTTCCCAACGTTGTTGTAGTAGAACGTAGATTTAGACAAACAGAATTTTTGTAAAGTTATTTTACAAACGGATTTACCGTATTCATCCAAAATAATGCAATGATTTTCTTGACAGAATAGCATAAATTAAATATGAGGAAAGAATCACAACTGCAAGCTTGCATCTATGCTACTAGAGGCTGGAGAATGTTTACTACATGATCACTAGGAAGACATTGTGCCAATGTCACGGCGCATGGATGTAAGTAGCAGAAAGCGTAACGACAATTTCCAGCCAGTAGAGTAACTAATTATTTTTTCACACCCACTGTCTTCCATTCCGTGCTGTGGTCTGCTCAGATTTCACTTTTTCTCTCTTTAATCATATTTTTTACCTGTAACACAACACATTTAAGCAAAGTCGAAATACGTAAGTGAAGTTTTTTTTTTTTTTGCTATTCGTTGTTACAACTGAAAAAAAAAAATATCAGGGAAAAGAGTGTTCCCAGGTTTCAAAGTCGCTTCAGAACGTTACAGAACAAAGCATAGTGTACGCGGAACAGCTATGAGTGAAAAAATAACACGAAAAACCAATGTGTTGAGTACAGGCGAGAAGGCATTGTTATTGCTAGATCGTACCCTTAGAAATATAGATAAGACGGGAAGCATGGAACGGTAAGACAACAAACGTTCCAAGGTGCGCGATCAATACTCACTATATTTCTACAGCAGCGATGGCCAGAACATTACTTCATTCGAGAACCTTCCTTAGTTGAGAAGTGGTACCGTCCTACTATCCTATTAAAGGAAAAGGTAAGTGAGTAATCTCAAACACTACTATAGTGTAACAAATTGAAATGTCTTAACTTACCATACTTAGAAGTGGCACTAGTTTTTGTGCATATATGAGAAGTTTTTACTAGCTTTGACTATCGAGGAGTTCTTTAGTATACTTCGACCTGTACATGTAATGTTCATCTATTAATGATGAGCTTAACGTACGGTACTAAAACATAGTATATATAACATTACAGAAAGCAATATATTCGGTCCAGACATGCGTGTAATATTGGTGCTCAAACACGTTTTTCTTTCTTTTTTTTTAAACTATTAATGATTGTACTAACCCTGAGAAGTTATCCATCATATTAGATCTGACGAAAGTCTTAAGCTATACAAATCGCGTCTGTAAACTTAATAAAGACATTTGGATTTACTTATTTTGTTGTATTGTATAGGATACGCAAATGAAGCCACAATTACCCGGGTTACTCATCTTGTAACGTCACTCGGTAACAATGTAGGATAATCTTGTAATAGTGGGGATTGACAATTTCTTAAAATAGGCAAATTATAAAAAAAAGTCAAACATTAACGAAAAATGCAAAAATCTAAAAACTTTAAAAAACTCCGAAAAAGAAAAAAATTGCATGTGTTAGACCCACAACACAATGTGTCATGAATTCCACGTGTGACATTCATATCAAATAGTGCATCAAAGCATGTTTGCTGCATAGCTTACCAATGTAAAAAGAAGGTATTGTAAAGAAAGTGTGGCATTTACTTTGCAGACACGAGTGAACAAAGAATGTCAAAGTATTTATATGTAGGCTAGTAAACAATGATTTTATAACTAACCTGGCAACATTGCATGTTTAAAAGGAATATTAGTCGGTACTAAAATTTTATCATCATGTTCATCGGCATTTCCACAAGCAACAAACTAATATTCACTATGAGCACCGTTTGTTGGATACATTCATCAGTTCATATTCACCACCATTGTAATTGATGATTTTATCATCAACATAGTCACTGCCAGATCGATGAATCAACATCTCTAGTGCCTCTGTAAGAAAAATTTGCATGGTTTAGTTTTACGTTTCCTTCTGAAGGTATGCAAATGTATGTGAAGTCAGAAGGAACTGCTAAGAAACTTCACGATTTATTTTTTCGGCTACGTATCTGGTGTAGTACCCTCTGGTTTTTCTAAAAGTATGTATTAAACACTTCTCCGATTTGTTATTCTATTTCCAGTTGGAAGCAACACTGACGTGGTAATTTACAGTCATTGCATTATATACGTATGTATTGTCGGTGGCATGTTCCACGGATTGCTTTCAACAAGAAACTCACCGTGTAAGGTCAAACATTTATCACCGTAAGTGACAAGCCCGCAACAATCACCATATGTATTTTCTTAATTAAATTTATGTCAACAATTGTAAATTCAACACAGAGGTTTGACTTATTTAAAAAAAAAATGTTTTGCTGTACAGTTGGTAAAGTATTGCTGCATTTTTGTATTTGTATGCAGCCTGATGTGCATTTGCCCATAATTAAACCACAGCATTATCGAAACTATCTTTGAATCTGAACTTTATGCAGTTACAATGTCTCAGTTAATTCTTCACACTCGCCACTTCTTTTTTGGCAGTTTGTAAGCCAAGCATAAAGCCCTTCCGAATAGAATGTTTTCTGTATTTTATTCCATCAGAAAATTTTTCCAAATTGTGCAACCTGCTGCTACTGAGAATAATTGAACCACATACTGCAAAAAGGCAACATGACCACTTTTCACGATTTTTCATATAGGAAACTTGTCCTGGACTTGTTTCTTATCTGCAGTACACAGGCAATTGAAATCATTGTCTACTGTGCGAACATGTTTCCCTTCTGTGGTATATGATCCGTTGATCCATTCACAACCGAAAATAAATGTGAAAATGTTGGACTTGTTGCCGTTCTACAGCACGCAGTTCAATTATAGTTCGGTGTTTACAAGGAGAAATAAAAAAAAGGTAAGTTACGTTTTCCCGGTTTTCAGGCATGTACTGTCCTATTCAGACACGACAGTTATTCTTCAAGGGTTGTTGGTATCGTTCTTAATGACTATATGCCCACTAGACCCAGATACTGGTATGTTTGAATTACGTAAAATGTTACGTAGACAAAGGCGTCATCAGCAGTCTGCCACCCTAACTTATGACGCTTTACAATATTTTAAATGACACCTGTAGACATTTCGACGCACAAACTAGAGATAACCGGCGGTATCACTCCGGCCTGTCGCCCTTAGCTCCTCAACAACATCTTTTGAAAAGGCGTCCCGACGCTTGAACTGACGCCCATCAGCGGCACTTCGGCCCGCCGCTATCTGTGTCTTGCAAACGTCTGTCTCTCATCCGTTCGCAAAAACCTAGCCTTGCTCCTGTTTTACGTCCATATCACCACCACTTGCCCCGCAGGCTTTGGTTCAGTTGGGCCAATAAGGAGCCAGGTTCCGAAAGGTGGTTCCCTCCCCTCGAGGTCAGTAACTTCCTGCCTTTGCCGTATTTATTACAGCAATAATTTAATTTAATTTTACTATACTTCGATAACTACCCTTACGTGTTTTTCTCAATACCTAAAATTCCTTACATCCTACTAATTTAACTATTTAATATTTTTATCTCAAAGACTACGCTCTGTCTTTCCTCCCCTCTCTTCCGGCCCATTACACGACCGGGGGTTGGGATTGAGATGGTCCAGACGCTAGCCATGCACCTGCTCGTTTCTACGAAGTCAAAGTGTGTGTGTGTGTGTATATATATATATATATATATATATATATATATATATATATATATATATATATATGTGTGTGTGTGTGTTTTTTTTCCTCTATAAAACAATGAACACAGACAATTGCTTCATTAAAAATTTTTCATCGTTACCCTCAAACAATGGCTAGAAAAATGAATGGTCGCATGACATATTTATTACTACATCTGGAAATTATGACAATTGATTACCACTTAGTGGCTAATAACCTTATTAATTAGGGTGGCGATCATACGTAACATATGTAACGTCAGACAATTATAATATTTACTTTGACTTGTTTTGTATCATTACTTATTTGCAATTTATCATAACTTCCGCATGTTTACGTTGGATTAAAACATTTCTTGGTTTGATCGTTGTTATTTATTAATAACAAAGTTTTTTCTACGAAACTAATAATTTTGTAGATTTATTTTTATTAGTTTTTTAATTGCGGGGGGGGGGGTGTCGTCTTTAAATATCTGCTGGAGGCAGGCCGTGAGTTTTGCCTTACGATATTTTCACTGCCAGACACCAGCTGTTATAAACAACGTTGCACATTTATGACCCATACTTCAAAACATCTATCTGCCTGTATTACATAAAATGCATTTAGTTATCAGGTAAAGTTAGTCGAGTCCGTCATTATCGACTCAAAGACTAGTTTCATAGCAAGCAAAAGAAACTTAAATGTTTAATCCAATATAACATGGGCAATATTTTCAGTAATGTAAGCAGTATCAGAATAGTATTGTTACTTTGCCGGCTGAATAGGTTTGTACACGGGAAATTTATAGAATTTGCAATAGTGACGTCATTATAATGCCTTTGTCTTAGATAGTTGTGCTTCTACCAAAGCAGTCAAATAATTTTCACCTGACGTCCGGTTTCGGAGACAACGTACTCTTTGCGAACTTTCCTTTGTTCTTGGGCACTTTTCGGCCTTACCATTACTTTCGTCTTTAGTTTTGAACATAGAATACAGAGGAGTTAGGTTTGGAAACCTGCAGCAGCTATTGGTGTATACGTCTTTAGTTCCTGGCTATTCTATTATTTTGTGCGTTTACATCTCGGTACGAATTTTTTCCCCCGTCGAAAAAGGTTATTTTCTGTACACTGACAAAATACATTTAAAGAAGCAAGTCATTACTTCTTAAATTTTCAGATTTCTCTTGTATTCTGCTTCGTTTTATTCCAAAGGAATTATATTGGATATTAAAGTAAAATAGTTATTGTAGATTTAGGCTTCTGGGTTGTAACCACGTCACTGTCGTATAGCTTCTCGACGTTTCGGAGAGCATAGAATCCTCCGTGTTCAGGGTTGAGTTGTAGCAGCAATAACTGTTAAGATTTTGTACAAGTCACAACAAGCTCATTTGACACACATTTGGTTATTTTCGTGATAACTTAGTTACATTTTGTATCTATTTTACCTCCCGCCGAACGTCTTATTATGTGCAATACTTCTGTCAAGAGTCCTAAATGCAATCAACACATTCCTAAGTGCAACAATGCATTCTCACATAGTGTTACTTCGAATGTAAATCTGTTCTAGTACAGTCACAGTAGCAATAAAAATTGAAACGTTTAGCCAGAAGAACTACGTAATTAGTAATTTCGTACGATTATATAACACAGGACAATTATTTCACGTATGAAGAATCATTCGTAAAATACTTTCTACATAATAGAAATTGACGCAGGTCTTAAGTATTTTTAATTCTAATACTATTTTACTGCTCTTTTAAAACGTTCTTAGCACCTGTATATGTATGTATTGGATGTTGGCTGTTTTTCTGATTCCGAACTTTAAATAGTTCGATTTTGAGAAACTTAATATTTGAATATCTCTATAATATGGACAGTATACACATATTATTTCGTTTTAATGTTCGTGGGAAATAAACTACGAACGGTAGTTGCTTAGTAAGTTAATGTGAATTCATTTTGGTATGTTTGCAGAGAAAATGGTAGATACAGATGCAATCTTCCCATTGTGTCTGGAACCTCTACAAACTGCGTCAAAAATAGTTGGTTTTGAAACTTCCCAGGAGATTGATGATTCGAGAGAAGCCAACACCAGAACAGCTGTCTTCAAGCGTTTCGTCGGAAAATACGTTTACAGAATTTTAATGCATTCACTTGTATCTATGGCATTTGTTTGTGAGATGTATACACGCATAACTAGCACTTACAACCTACCTCCGAAAACTTACGATGTCTCCTTCATGATTTCAATGGTCTTAATGTTTATCGCTGGCCAAGTGGGACTTCTTATGTTGTGGATAAGAAATTCATGTGTACGAGAGGCAATTAATATGTTTATTGCTGTTGACGAAATAATATTCAGTGTCAACCACAACTACAATAATATTTTGCAAACACGACCAACAACGTTTTTTAAAGTTGTTACTGCAGTATTGTTTGCCGCATTTTTACACAACCAGTTCGGATTTAGTCCCACCTTATTAACACGTCTGACCTCCGCTTGCGTTAACTTGAATGATGTGGCCTTATTCGTGATCTCAGGACACTACATTAACAAAGCCATTATAATCAAAAGAAGGTTACATATTATTAGTTACGAACTTCGTAATCACCCTTACGTTAAACAATTAACTGAATTAAATCTTCAAGCGAGTTCAAACATAGTATCAAGTTCTCTAAGTAGTTACGATGCAATGGCTCTCTATCACAGCGGAATAAATTCGCAAGTGGATTTATTAGGCTCCGAAGTTTTACAACAGTTTGAACTTGACGCTTATGTCAAGCGTGTTGTTTTGCTCAGATCATCATACAATGATTTGTGTACTATTGTATCACTGATCAACATTACGTACGGGCCACCAATTTTTTTACTTATTTTGGCTTTTACTTCTGTGCTGATTTACAATTTGCTAGATTTGCTGTTGTGTTCCTTTAGACCTTCTTACTTCGTAGGTTACAATGCCATATCATATTTGTTAACTGCTAATTTAGTATGGGGTTCTATGTACTGTCTACTCACAATTGCTCTTATATACGCATGTAATGACACACTTTATGAAAGAGAAACTTTAAACGACATTGTTCTTGATTTGCTATGTGAACCAGAGTTAAACGTCACGGCAAAAAAAGAACTTCGTTTATTTTCAGACCTTTTGTACAGGAAAATATTTGAGTTTAGTGCTGGTGGATTTTTTAATATTAATCTGGCTTTTGTCACTTCTATGGTTGCGTCAGTATTAACATATTTGCTAGTATTCATTCAGTTTTCAGACGAGTGATTATGTTTTAATGCGGGAAAAATCTGCAATAGAATAAAAAAATACAACTTGTTTAAAGTTAGTGTTCACGTTGCTGTTTTTGCAAGCGTATTTGAACTTATTTACTGAAAGTCACTTAATTTTTAGAATTAGTGGTTCTAATTGAATATTATTGTAATGCAACAGGAAGTAAAATCTCTACAAAATATACGTGTGAACACAAAGCGTATAAATGTAAACTGTTTTAGAACAAATGCTTTGTAAATGGAAATTAAATATTTTGCACTGTCATTTGTGAACATTTCACATAATTTCATCACTAAGCTAACATGGTAACATTCAGCTAATGCTTTCTTATTTTGTTTCACTTCTTGTGTGAAATATATGTCGTAGGTAAATTGCATTTTACTATGGCAATATAGTGTTATAGTGGCAATATAGTGTATGTAATATACTGCATTTTCTAACAGATTTGAAATTTAGAGCACATTTATGCCTAATCTGTTATAATAGAGTCTCAAAGGGAGTTAATTTGTGAGTTTGTGTATTAAGACGATATACAATTTTTTTGACAAACCACTTAATAAATTTGCATTTTCGTAACTTGCTTTCAATTTCATTGTAATAAAAATAAACAGTTGTAATTTTGTAAAATATTTGCTGTGAGCATACGTGTAGAACGGGAAGTAACATTTTCGAATCTTCACAAAAATGTATTTTGAAAGTGATATTATGTTAATAAATTCCATTCAGTTGGCATTTTTAATGAAAGCATTATGGCGATAATGTATTGTCAATGTAATGTATACAAAATTATAAAACCAGAACAAGAAATATTGTTGAAGGCTTGGCTGTAATTAAACTAATGTTTGCATTTTTTCTTTGTATTTTATCGTTCCCGACATACATCAAGAAGGAGATCTATCAGAAGCGGAAACAGCTAAGGCCTTTCTTTTTAACGAACCATGCAAGTGTTTCCCTGGAAAACCAAGATTGTGATGACAGAGCCAGATATCGAAGCGGAGATCATTTTGAGTACGAGCATGAACAAAAATAATAGATTATTTTCAGTTTAATGTGCTCTATACTTAATGAAGGATCTATGCTTAAGGTCTCCATGTGACAATTAACTCTATATCCTTGTGAGAACTGTTACAGCATGCGTCGTAATAACATGCTGTTGAACACATGTTATTCGTGCAATAAGATGTCTAATGTCAACACATATTTTAGTCTCAGGCCAATTCTATGTCGTCGTGCTTACAAAATAAGTAAAATTCCTTCGCTCTTATCACAGTAAAAGACAAGCTTTCATAGAACTGACTCAGTTGAATACTATTGGCTAGTCGGAATATATTCTTTATGTACTGTAATCTCCACACTATGTATAAAAAGTTTATTGACTGACTAATTGAGAGACTCGCATATCAAGCTAAAGCTTAAACCGCTGGGCCCAGAATCGTGAAATTTCCTTTTAAGTCGTAAGCGAGCACTAAGAATGGATTTTTCCAAATTCGTCCCCTAAGGAAGTGAAAAGAGGTGAAATGTGTTCAGTAAGATTTGTCTACACAGCACGAACCCGAAGGCCTGTCGTCGTGACTTGCACATCAATGGCCTATCATATAAACGCATACTAGCCAAAGTAAGAATTTTTCGAAATTCAACCTCTGAGGGAGTGAAAAGACCTGCAAGTGTTTTTTTCTATTAATTATCGATATCTGTCGAAACTTCGGGATACATATTTTATTTTTGCTTCAAAATGATACTTATGCAAATACCTAAAAAATTGTTTTAGAATTTTTCGAAATTCGACACCCAAAGAGCAAAAAAAAAAAAAAAAAAAAGGGAAATGTGTTTTTAATTATCGGCTGCACATATCATACCCAATGGGATATCGTCGTGAATTTTGCATTAGTTAGATACGTATACAAATATATAAGATAGAACTTTAAGACGTTTCGAAATTCTATAAAAAAGAAGTGAAATTAATATTTGATTATTCTTCCATATCTGTCGAAGCAGTCGAGATATCAAAGTCCTGTTTACTTCAGAATGATATTTTTTGTAAAGACCCAAAATACTTTTTCAGGGTATTTTCCAAATTTGACTCAAAAGATGTATTAAAAGGTAAACGTGTTTTCGTTTCATATATATATATATATATATATATATATATATATATATATATATATATATATATATACACGATTTTTGCTTACGACTAGGCCTAATGCTCAGCCTACTTAAAAATCTGAAATTAAGTGTATTTTTTAGAACTTTGGAATCTAAGGATGTGAAAAGGGATGAAACGGGATGAAAAGTAGTTTTCAAATAACCGTTTGCATATCACGAACTTAATGGGCTATCACCACGGTTATCATTTAAAAGTGACGCCCATACAACAGCCTTAATTCTTTCTGAAGTTTTTTTCCCGAAATTCGAACCCTGAAAGGGGTGAAGAGACATGGAATAAGTTTGAGATAAATCCACGAAGATGTAGAGATATAGAGTTGCTTTTCGCTAGGATAATGACTACGTAAATACTCGTGAACCGATTTAAGACATTTTATAAATCCGAACTCTAAGGAGCTGTGGAGGAATGAAACATGTAAAATGAATTGCATTACAATTAAATCCCAGCAAACGAAGTTGCGGGTACCAGCTAGTTACTATATACGATTAAAGAGAAGCATGTTCACCCGTAACCACTTCTGATTGTTATCTTTTGTATTCAAAAAGTAAAAAGGATGGAGAGAGGGAACATCGTTTCACTGTCGTGTTTGGATGTAAAATTTTGTACGGGTATTTTTACTTCAGGCCAAACGTGAAAACCAATTAACATAATAAAATGAAAAAAAAATCACTCTAAAAATACTCGTCACGGTCTACGGCTTGAAGTGTATATAATCCTATTATAGAATTATATTGAATTTTTAAAAAAATTTTTAATAATAACAAAACATTGTAAAATTGAAATAGTTATTTAAAATACAAAAAATTTGGTACTGGGTTTTTATAAACTTCAAGCAGTATTCCGTGACATGTAGTTACAATGCCAATTGTTACTTTTAATTTGGTTTATTGATTTTTGCATTTTGCATGAAGTAAAAACATTCAAATTTTGGCTTTAAAATGCTGCTCTGGGAAAACTGTCAACTCAATTTTTTTGTAAGAGGAAAATGTTCCCCCATGTAACGTCTCTGAAACTATTACAATTTCATATGAATATGAAACTGTAATTTTACCCACATGGACGTTCTTAGTGACCCTTAACATCATCGTGCCCAATTAAGCACTTTTCAAAACTTTTTTGTTTCATAAATATTATCGCATTAAAATTAAATCCCAGCAAACGAAGTTGCTGGTACCAGCTAGTTACTACATACGATTAAAGAGAAGCATGTTCACCCGTAACCACTTCTGATTGCTATCTTTTGTGCTCAAAAAGTAAAAAGGATGGAGAGAGGGAACATCATTTCACTGTCGTGTTTGGATGATGACGAATAGCATGGCGAAAATAATTTTGCCCCACGTTGTTTCCATGCCTTACGTGCACATCTGCAGATCCGCTTCCTGGTCAGCGATTGGATATTTTAACTGTCACGAGCCTTGAGATTCTACCGGCAAATCACAGACGTATGGTGTTGCAAAATGTCTCAGTCAAATGAGATACGGCTCTATACACAGACACACTGCCAATATCCATGAAGCAGAATGCAGATGTGCACGTAAGGCACTGAAACCAACTGTGACAAAATTATTTTCGCGAAAAAACCGGATCCCTACCTGTTAGGCATTGGCGCAGATAGGATTTGGTTCTGCGAAGGTTCAGCTCCGAACAAATAAATAAAACAATGACATTTACTGTAAAAATTTAAATTTTTCATATATAATTTATACAACACTATTATACACACATATATTTTTGCAGTGAACACGAATTAATTTTATGGCGTTAAAGCGAATCATTGAAATATTTATCCGTTAAAAATATTATTATTATTTTTTAAATCCAATTAATTCTCATAGGTTCTGGAGAGAGATCTTTCACCCTACAACCAGGCAGCACATCCCAAGGCCGAAGAAGGTAGGGAAGGTCCCACAGGTACATCGGAGGTGGAGGTATCCGGGGTCGAAGGCCAGAGATCTAAACCATCAAAGGGCTGACTCATTCTTAAGGGTTGCAGAGACATCCAGTATGTTCATCTTACACATGTTGAACAGTAAACATCGGTACAAACTACAAAAGGGAACGCGTGGGTCGATGCTACACGAAAAAGTTACAGTTCCACCAGCATGAGGAAGATTAGAAGGTGATTGTGGTACACCAAGTCTGAATGGCTCTGTAGATCAGGAAGGAGCACACCACAATGGTAGCGACAATGAATTGTTAGGTTTACTACATATTTTTGGTGTACTATGGGTAGGCACAGGAAGTGGATGAAATGACAAACTATGTCACCATGCTTCGCAAGAGTTTGTACAAGACGTTTTTGCAGATACCCTCCCTGATGGAGACATGCGACGAAACTGCATGTAAAGTCCAGTGTGCATGACTGCAAATATACAATGCCAGTCGCACTTAGTCAAGAAAATTGGAGACCGACGAGCAAAGTGAAACGAAGGCAGCGTCGTGAAGTAGAGAGAAGGATGTTGAAATCTGGAGGTCCAATTGCTTAGGAGTGATCATGGGGACAGTCAATTCGACACCGTGAGAAATACACGCACAGAAAAGGGACGAATCAGTGCCTTGAAAATTTTCACCATAAAGGGGCTAAAAGATAGTTCCCAAACAGGCTAATAGACCAATCACCGGATTCTGATCAGACGAGCCATTGGCGACCACATCCACACAGCATTGAGATGACGCCAGGGATGACAGAAATAATATCAAAGATTGTGGGGAGTTGTTCACCAGAGGCTGGAAAATAGGTGGATAGCCAGATGAATACCGCACTATAGGAGCTGAGTGTAAATAAAATTGCATAGAGGAACATTGCGATGATACTCAGATGCACAGTCCCAAGAACACTGTGAAGCACTGCAGCTATAAGCAAGCAACAGAGTCACATTCATGTAGAAAGGCGTGAAATTCCGTAACATGAAATTCGGTACACCACAACAATGACGGCTAATGTAGCCAGATTAAGAAATGATAAAACGAAATATTTGCGGTATTTACATCGCAATGGCACTTGTCCAAAATTTTTCTTAAAATCTCTTATCCCCGTTGCAAAATATAACTTCATAGAAATTATCAGGCACAGAAATGGAAGGGCCACCATTCCATAAAAATAAAAAAGGCTAGCGTGAAGTACATCACATTACAACACGAAAAATGACTGCGTTATCCCTCTTCCAAAACAGTGCGATCAGACAACAAATTGTAGTACCCTGAATAAAAAAAAAACTAGTCAGAAAACACTTGGGAAGATGGCATGTCTCGAGTAAGATGAGGTCAAACTTAATGATGACAGTTTGGATTCCGGTGGCAGTTATTATTCGCATGCCGGTACACTTGGAAACGATATCTTGCCTAGGTACAAGCTACATTCCTTAGCCAGGTAGTCACAGCAGAAATGTCAGCAATATGGAGCATGTTAAATTGTTCGGTCTACTGTAAGAAATCGTAAAGCATCACAGAACAATATGCACCACTTTCGGGATATCAAGTTTCTTCACCCTTACACCTCGAAAACACTGACCATCCAGATGCTCGGCGATTTCTCCAGGCTTTCCACTGCTGTCCAAAAGGAGACTATGATTTAGTGGCTACATTTCCTGAGCTACAATTTCGTCGAGTATAGCTGCATAGACAAAAAATAATTAAATATCGCGATTAGGTCCAGGGAACATCGTGTCACCACAAGGATCATACTTGCAAGTTTCAACCACGATTCTGTTTACGCAATGGAGCGGCCGCCCATTGCCAAACCTTACCTGGATGACCAGAAATGAATGACGGATGACAAGAATGAGATCATATAGATGAAGCAGCGATGGAATGCCAAGAAGGGGGAAACGGGAGTGCTCCGAGAAAACCCACCGACCTACGACAATGGCCGCCACGTTTCCCACATGCGAAAAATCCGGGCTCAATCCAACGTAGCCGGTCACATTTTCCATATTTTCTACTAAGTTTTTAGAGTAATTTTTTTTAAACTCAAAGCAAAACATAAATAAAAAAAAGTCATGTCGCAGTTTAGTTATAAATAGTTTTTACTATGATGACTTATTTTTTTCTTCAGTAAATGCCATGGTGTTAGCTAATTTGAAACTGTATGACATTTTCGTAACATACTCATTTCCCTAAAATCTATAAAACTACGCATATAAAATTTTTCTGACTGTAAAATAAAACCACATTTTCACTAAACTTTTACAATGTGTGCTTTCTTATTAGTTTAAAATTTTAACTATACCAAAGCAATATAATTTTTATCCCATGGCCTATTCAATTAAGCGCAAATATGCGAGATCTTCGCCTGAGAATCCCACGGCAATAAAGACACGATGGCCTCAGGGTCACCCGGGTCGGAGTCTCTACAGATTCACTCCCAGTGGGAAGGTATGTTATGGACCATACGAGCTGTGTTTTTTCCCTGTTCTCCTGAAGCATGTAGATGATGAGGAATGTGTTGTGTGCATAAACATGTGATTATTACGTATTTTAAAGCAATACAATTATGCAATGATTACATACGTGTTGCGAATCTAGGTAAAAATATAGTATAACTATTTTTTCAACGCAGGAGCGATAGTATTCCGAAAATTTCTCGAGTTTCAGGGGTTACTTATAGAAACGTTTTAATTGAACTATTTATTCATCCATTCTATGATGTATTTTGATTATTAGTTTGAACCATTTGAATCTTCGATTTTTAAAGTTACAAGTTGCTGTATGGCATATTTCGCGTAATAAATAAATTTTTAAAATAAAATAACGCCTCACAGCTTTTGTATCAGTCATTTTGTAACAAAACAGCACCACGTGTGTAGTTTTGTAATCGACCATTAAGTAACTATATCTTATCAAATGAGATTTGTATGAAATTTAAGAATGCAATTTGAAGTGTTCTTTCTTTATATAAAACGAACAAGTGGTATGTTTGTGACAATTTTTGAAAATCACTGCATTTTATTTTTTGAATCCAATGTAATCTGTATTACAAACCATCAGAAGTTTACTGTGCAGCTTCTTCTTAAATAAAAACATTGTGCCCTGGAAGTTGCATTCCTTCAATAAGACTTAATTAAGACGTCAGACTGATCTTTTTTGGAAATTTTAATAGCACCTTATTATTGTATTTCACAGAAATAAAATCGTTATGATACATAACGGACAACGATTGACTTAGAAGGTTACTATAATATTACTATAGTATTTAAGCACTCTAGATACATTTACAACCAAAATCCCTGGAAAAAATGTCAGTCCAAAATACCGCAGTTTCACAAATAACTTCAGTTGTAGGCGCGTACAGAAACAAGTAAGTTTCCAAGCCAATAAGTAAATACATAGATAACTAGCCTAAATAATAAATTTAGGGTATACATAAGTATGAAGATACACGGCAGATTTTATTCTTATACCAGAAATTTGCTTGCTTCACTTATGCCAAATGGTCGTTCCGGAATTAATTTCGCGTGTTTAGAGAGACTGAGCGAGCCTGGACTGATGATCGTCATTTGTCTCGTTCTGCACGTGACCACGATGTTTGATGATCAAGAGGGCGTGTCTCGCTCCTCAGCAAGCGACAGCTGAAGGTGTCTAGATGTCGTTTGTGACCACGGCCGTAGAAGAACAGGTCTGGACACTCGCCTGGAAACTTGACCCCCTTGTTGTTTGGCTGTAGTTCACCAAGTTACCGAGAATATTGTGTTTTATTGGCGCTGATGTTACGGCGGTCGGACTAAACTCCACCCACTTCCTTTCCGCTAAGATAAACAATTTATCAAAACGTATTTTTTAATCAATTTATGAAATACGTTCTTCTTCATAATTTTAAGAAATGGCTCCAGCAATCTTTATTTACTTTATAAATTTAACAATGGAAAAAAGTGGGCGGAGTTTGAGTCCGACCGCCCGGAAAACAGCGCCAAAAAGTACGACATTCTCGGTAACTTGACGAACTACAGCCAAACAACAAGGGGGTCAAGCAAAATACATTGTTAGATAGGCGAGTGTCCAGACCTGTTCTTCTAAGACCGTGTTTGTGACGAAGCCTTCGTAGCAACATACTAGGCACGTAAAAAAAAAAACATTTGTAGCTGCCGATATTTTGGAGATAATCCTAAATTACATGAAATAATCACTTTAAATATATGATAACCATCACGTCTATATGTTTATTAACCCCGTGCCAAAAAGGAGAAGTTATAAGTTTGATGGCTATGTGTGTCTGTCTGTGTATCTGACTGTCACTTCGTAGTTCCCAAACAGATGGACCGATTGCAAAGTTTCTTTATATGCCGACAAATTTGTTTAAGTTTTACATTCCTAGTAAAAGTATTTAAGCTTGTAAAGCTATAAACAAATAACAATTAAATAATAAAACGACTGAAATAACGATCCATTAAAAAAGTAACTAATAACAGTTTCAATTTATCGTTGACCCATAAACGCGTCGGGGAACCGCTACGTAAACACACTAGGTATTCATGTTTAAGATTTGTCAGATACGTTCACATAATATACGTAATATGTTTTTAAAATTAAAATACCATTTCAGAAAAGTACATATAATTTTTAGGCATATAAACAGATTATACTTTTCTCTTTCAATTTCGCTGATTTTAATTACCTATTTGGTTTACTTAGTGGTTCCCCGACGCATTAATGTCTGCAACCATTTAATGAAACTATTTTTAATTTTTTATTTAAGATTTGTCCTAATTAAGTTTTATGCTGAGACGCTTATTTATTGTTAATTAAATTATGAAGTGTCGCCAATTGGATGTTCTTGGGACACTTCATAGGAATTTTTATTGCTCAAGGAACAGACTTGTACTTAAATTATACTGTTAATTCAAGATGGTGCCTATGTTTTACACCACGATATAAAGTTTACAATAGTTAGATTTTCTGTGGTTCAATTTGATTTGGTACCGTTGCGTAAGGCGTTATTTGTGCTGCAGAACGCGTCTGACACCGACGAAAGAAGAAATATAAGACCCTGGCACAATTGACGTTGGTGTTGGTGGTTGGAGTTGGTGGTTGGTGTTGGTGACACTCGAAGTACAGGAAAGTATATGTGACATGGCACAACAGGCGGTAGACGGTAGGTGGTTGATGGTTGATGTTGGTGGTTGGTCCCAAAATCATTTAACTCGCAGTTGGTGGTTGGTGTTGGTGACACTTGAAGTACAGGAAAGCATATGTGACATGGCACAACAGGCGGTAGACGGTAGGTGGTTGATGGTTGATGTTGGTGGTTGGTCCCAAAATCATTTAACTCGCAGTTGGTGGTTGGTGTTGGCGGTTGGTGTTGGTGGTTGGTGTTGGTGCGAGTTCAAAATATTGAACTTTATAC
>PNEQ01002986.1:130124-167495 GCA_003012365.1 Medauroidea extradentata | reverse complement strand
CTGAAAAAAAAACAATACAAAACGATGGCTGAAAAGACTGGTATTGACATAGGATTATTAATTTGTGCGGTATGTCAGAGACCACCCATCTTTAACATAAAACACACGATATACAAAAATAAATCCCTAAAAGCAAAAACATGGAAATAAATTGCCGACATTGTAGGAACAACTGGTAAGTTCAAACAGTGGTAGGCGATTTTTTGTTTCAATCACATGTGAACATTCGCAGATGTAAGCATTCCCAAACATAAACAATATACCATTTTACAGATTTACTGCCACCTGGTGGCTTGTTCACTAAACAGTAAACTCGCTCTTGCCAACCGTCTATTGTGCCTTGGGATGTGTCGCACACCAACCACCGACACCAACCATCAACATCAACCACCAACACCAACGCCAATTGTGCCAGGGCCTATAATCTACTTTCGTCGGTAGGACAGGAATTGTTGCCGTCGAAGGGCGCATACATGGAGGTATTAGTCTATGGAGTGGCATCTGCCGTACATTTCAATGGTAATCGTGTTAAGCCGATCATTTTCGAACATTTTCGAACTGCGCATGCGCAGGACGTTATTTTTCATGAGTCGCCATATTTTGGGTGGCAAAACAATAGCAGAAAGCAATGTAATTATGTAATTTTTTACAAAAATCCGCGCAAATTCTCTATTTCTATCGTACACAACCGTTTATAATTGCTTCAGAAATATAAATAAAACAGAATTAGCTCTCGCTGTGTGTATGTACTTTATAAACTTGATGAATTTAAATAAAAGTTTCTTACCTGTACAAAGATAATCCTCCGCAACGACCGAATCTGTTTGTAAGGCCAAGAGCTGCACAAACTTTCACCATAATGTGTAGTTAACAAAAAACTAAAACATTTTCATTCAGCTCAAAGCTATGTTTACATGTTTTGCCACCACTAGCTCTGGCCTTGTCTTTAAACGTCGTCTGCTGGCCGGCTTCAAATTTACTCAAAGGCTTCCACTCCATAAACTAATACCTCCATGGGCGCATATCATTATCGTCTGTCTTATATTCGCTGTATTGCATTGTCTATGACAATATTTGTTACCTATGCATTTGTGTTATCTATATTGTCTTGTCCATCAACGTTGTCATTTTCATGAACCTTGTTTGGTCCTTGTAGGTTTTTAAAATTCGTTTATTTTTGTTTCCATTAAATAGTGCAGACTCTGTTCCTGTTTCGGATTGACTTGAAGGTTTATTGACTACAACAATTTTTGGCTTATTTTATTTCTTCCGTAGTGTCATTTGCTCATTTTCTTGGTCTTATTATTTATTTTTTGTGTAACTGTGGCTTTTTGTGCGACTCAGTAATATTAGCTAGTAATGGCGCAGATCCAACTAAACACTTCTGTTTAGATTGGCTTTTGAAAAAAATTGTCGCCGATGTCGGGGATGAGTTGTTGCACTGTCGTGGAGTAGTAAATGCAGTTTAATATTGCCCGAGTCGAAATACCGAACAGATGCCGTTCACGATTTGAGTAAATGTGAGTTTAATAATATTTAACTGACGTGGTATCTTTGACTATAGCTCGATTTACAATGACAGTTGAATATTCTGAAATTTCGGTACAAAAATATTTGCCCATTACTTTCAATAACATAATAACCGTATCGCAGGCCCTCGCAACTGAAATAGGGAAAGAGTTCCCCTCCTCCAGTGGACAACATATGCAACGTAAAATATGTTACAATGAAATAATAACAAAATGGATTTATGCATCTAAACTTATGCGTGTCATTTACAACTGTTAGTTTTGGTAAGCATTTTGAGAAGTAAAGTGTAATCACCAAAATTATATTCTGAAAATGGCAATTGAAACGTCCCTCTCTGTCATTCATTATTCGTGCTGTGACGTTGGTACTACGAAGAGAGAATTGTAGCATAATTCGGGTGTATTCAGCGGAAATAAGGATATCGTTGTTTGACATAGGAGTAAGGATTCTTTTCATTACTTTCGCCCTGGCGTGGCCTATCGTGTTGAAAAGACGTGAAGTGAAAATAATTTGTTAGGGCTTAACATATAATTTTTTAATGCTGGTTACAGCAGACGTGAGGTGTGAAAGGAGCAGCGTCAGAATGAAGAGGTCTGGGAAAGATAAATCTCCGAGATTTCCCGCCGACCAATGGAATCGTTCGGCACGAAATCACACTTGCGAAATAGCTGGTAAACAGTTACATAATTCAGTAGTATCATTTGGCTACAAAATGTAGAGGGGAACAGTTCACTGTATTAGAAAATATGAGCCACTTATGGGTACAATAAAAAAATAATAATAATGGAAATGGTAAACTTCGCAAACATTTGGGAAAAGCAAACAATAATATCTCGTTAAAAGGAAAAGAATTCCAAAAAGCTTTTCTATGTCCACTGTATACACATTTCATTTATAGTAATGCTGCGTAAACTTACCACTTCGCCTTTTCAATAGGGCATTAAAAATTGTCTACTTAAACGGTTTTTTCAGAACAAGTATGGAGATACACTTGGTAAAAATTTTATATTAACGAACTGTACGCTGTTCAGCCCAGCAAACTACAACGGTCAATTTAAAATTCTATTTGAACACGCTTAGTTGCCACGAAATCGCTGCGCGACAATAGAAACGCGTGAGACGCCTTTTCTGAGTTGTCAAAGGAATGAAAAATACACAGCTGGTATATTTACATCTTTCATTGCAATGCACGTACACGAGGAGGCTTCGGATTGATGTCCCACGTAAAAGCGATCCTCTTGCACGGACAAGAATTTTTTTTACGTGAAAGACTGAAAACATTTCGTGACATATTTTTAAAGACTCCTTTTCTGCACTGCTCTCCTATTATCTGCTTTGAGGAAACAGATCTTAGTAACCTATATTTCCAATTTTTGTTGCGACAATTTGCACCTGCTTAATCAAGTAAGCTTTCTCGTGTACAGTATGGCTATACAGACACAGTTATCTGCAATGTAATTAAACACGTTTAGTTTTAAAGTAGATAAGACATTTCTGTCGAGTGTGATAAACTTAAAAACACTCAAGACTCTTAGTGTTAACACGGCTTATATAGGCAGTATATACGTGTGTCTGAACTACCTTCGTAAGAATATTCTTTCGGCACTGTAAGTTAACAACTTTTGAGAGTGCTTACAATCGTAGCTTTGTCCAAACTTTTCCTCAATTAAAATTCCGCCATAACTAAATCACTGAATTCACCAAGAAATTTAGGAGACAAGAATGTAGGGCTTAAACATTCCGGTGAAAGCGAGGCCAACAGAGACAGGGTGAATGGCTCAGTTAAGAAAGAGCAATGAATAATTGACAGTGAGTTTTGTGACGAATAATTCAATTAAATCGGCTGAACTGTTTTTAGACGGCCGTAAAACCGAATTCAGGATAGCTGGAATGAACACTGAACCACAGTCCTCCCTAACACGAGTCGAATGTGTCATCACTACACTTCATAGTTCTAACAGAATAAATAAGATAACTAAGTGTAGTAAAGTTTTGAAGATAGAAATTTTATTCCTCGATCAACTTTATGTGGAATCCTACTAGGATATCGTGACGTGATCGAATTCGCAAACAACTGTAAAAATATGCCTCGATCTTGAATATGAATGAACATCGATCAAGCCTGTCTGTATCTATAAAGACATCGCAGCAGATGATGAAGAATTGCTGTTGACGGGACACCATGAAGAAAAATGCAATTTCTTCCGCGAGTTTAACATTCATTGCACTACTAATTGCAACTACAATTAATACAGTAAGGACCAGTACAGAAGAATATCTTGGTGAATTAGTGCGGGCAATTGCACAACGTCATTTCAGCAAGGATCGATGCGTTGTGGCAGTGGTGAACAATGGAACCACACCGCTGAACCTCCTACGGTATCTCCAAGAAGTGGTCCCAGTCTTCAATATCGTGCATTTGCAAGATCAATGCGAGAAGTCTGCAGAGGATGTGCCCTTCAACATGGATGTTAGTAAAACAATATGGCGTGGTCAAAACTGTTACGATCTCATGGTTCTCCACGCGCTCAACCAAGGCTGCAGTGGCTACTTCATACGGACACACGACCCTCAGCAAATACTAACCCTCTTCGGGGAACTCACTCGTAAAAGTACCTCGAGAGTGAGGAGAAAGCTAATGTTCTTACCAGCAACAAATCATCAATCATCTGACGCATATGATGAAGAAAGTGAGGTCTTTAAAATGAAAATCATGAATTACATGCCGGATGTACTATTTGTTCGCGTAATTGACTACGGGAATGGTTCGAAGCATCTTGACTTCCGGCCAAGCCAGCTGACACACACTAATCGCGACGTCAGCTCACTCAACTGTACCACAAAGGTAAACACTCGATCATGTGATAGCATGGTTGAAAGTAGGGAATGTGTCGCAGGAAATCCTGCAAGACCAGACCCTCAAGAGGGAAATGAAGATATGAAAGTAAGCTGTGCAGGTGACGTCAGACTACAAGCTCGCCACGTCTCTAACGGACGTTCAAACAGTGACGACGATTGTCGAGCGCAGTTCGAAGTGGTCACGCACAGGTACGCGGCGCCACGACCACACGAGGCTGTGGTGCTCGCCAAGTGGTGCGCCGACAACTGCGACTTCTCAGTGGGGAACATCTTCCCTGACAAGTTGGCTGACCTGGGCGGGAAGCAGCTCACCCTGGCCACCTTCTACTTCATCCCATTCGCAGTAATGGACCTGCAGGCGGATCCCCCAGTGTACGATGGCATGGACTTCGATATAATCAAAGCGTTGGCACGCAAGCACAACTTCACCTGGAGATTAGACCTGGTGGATGGCCTGTGGGGAACAGTGTGGGAGAATGGTTCAGGTAAGAGTTGCCTTGCAGGTGGCATATTTACAGATTTTCAGGATAAACGCGTTGTTTCGAAATCACTTCAAAAGTTCTTATAAGTAAAGTAACACTAAAAAGATATTTCCGACTAACATAAAATATTATATCTAATTGGTTTGTCACTGAAACACGTTAAAGTACAGATTTTACAGTTTAGGAACGTTGTGACGGAAAATGACTCAATTACAGAAATAAGATTATGCATAGTGACAATATAGTTAGATTTTAATTAAATCTCTAACTAGTTCTCATGAAAAATATTTAACATTTAAATAATGACGAATATCAACATTTCATATTCATATTACTGTTAGATAATAAGTCTAAGAATTTCCTCGTCGCATCACGGCCCCAGTACCAATTTTTGGTTCAACCAACATTATGTCCAACATTTGCTCAAAAGCTGGACCAATGTTGAAAAAATCAGTTGTCCTGATATCAAAATAACATTCGGTACTACATTGGCCCAACATTTTTTTTTTGGTTGAATGCCAGCCCGTCAACATCGTTTTGTCCAGCAATAGCTCTTAATTGACATTTGCCAGCAAATTTTGTGATGAGATTTTGAACATTGATATTAATAGAGTTATATGAATAGTGAAAACAATTGAATAACATTATAGCCCAGTAAAATTAGACTGAATAACGACAGTGCTGACGAATAATTAGAGGAAAGCTGGAATATTTTTCAATAATTTAAGTACATCCATAGTAAGAGTATACTAAGTTTGGCCCGATTTCCTAGTGGAGCGTTAGCCGCCATTAAAAAAAAACAGCAGCTTTAAAAAAAAATTATATTTTTCTCAAGCTATACGAAAACGAAGCCTCCAATCAAATATATTGTTCTAAAGTTTTATGTAGCGCATTAAATTACGATTCGAATGAGTACTAAACACATCGAAATCGGTTATTTTATAATCAAAATAACACATTTTAAAAAGTCGCAATTTTTAAATTTCTTTCTAAATATTTAAGTTTTTAGTTTTTATACTTGCAGTATCCCCGAAATAGTCCACTCTAACCGAAAAAGTAATGAAATAAAATTTGTAGAAAGTCTAATTATGCTTTTACAAGTTATTATGTACTGAGTTTCATTTAGTACATACATATATTTCTTAATTTATAATTTGAGTAACATGTGCAGTAAACGATATTGTGAGAAATATTTCTTTTTTGTGTAGATTTTTGGTGATAAGCAGATATTATTAATTTTGTCAAGCTTACAATTTACCAGTTAATTTATTTTGGTAGGGAACGCAGACTTTATATAACACAGGATTAAAAAAAATTTAAATACTTCCTCTGTTACGTAAGTAACGGTGTAAATATACTCTCTCTCTCTCTAGCTGATTTTCTTCTAATTGCACTCTCTGCACACTGCTATCTATTGGTAATAAAAGTAAATAAATAAACGGACTTGTCAACACAAACTAATTTTTTTTCAGGAATGCCTTAAAATTAAATATACCGTGTAATTGTTAAATTGCGTCCCTATTAACTTTACTGGTGATAAAATTATACGGCGTCATTCATAATTTCAATGAAAAATACTTCAAATCCACAATACGTGTGCACAGCTGGCATGTTAATTATTCGTAAATTTTACATGTTTGTTGAATTTCAGTACCATTCTGTTATTTGCTTCTAGAATTTTATATTTTTTAAATAAATTGTATTTTGCCTTTGACAAACTTTGTTTTTAATGTAAGGACATTTCTTTCCCTATAATTTATTACCAAATGTAACACAAATGAAAAGAATGCTGAGTCGTGTTCGTACACGGTTATGATAACGATATATTTAATGCATTTCATGTCATATGTACTCTTTTAATATAAATTATTATTTAAATTCATTAACTGTAAACGGTATAATGGCCATTAAAAATGTAAAGAAATTCCTAGAAGTGGGGTTAAACTTATAACAATAATGTTGTCTTTGAAAGTGAGCGAGAATGAGCTGTGAGTATACATCGCCACTAGTTCTCACTTATTTCCATTCTCCATCAAATTGGGACGTATTAACTGAAAAATATAAAAATCCTTAGCTTACAGAATAATATCAGTATTCTAAAATGCAACCATTACATTATGATGCATGATTAAATTATAGAAATATGTTTCTCAAAACTGTTTTAATGAGAGCGAGTGCACCATACGCGGATTCTTGAACAGCGACAAGATTCCAGGTAGACATGTGGACAACGCATTAACTATTCACAGCGACGCAAAGGGACGAAGGTCCTCTTATCTTTGCAAAACGTTTATTATAATTATAAAATGTAAATGATAATTAAATGCCTTAAGTTTATGAAATATACATTGATGAACGTTGATGTAATAAAAAAATAATTATTGTCTTGTTTAAATGACATGTGCGATTATGTAAGTGCTGATGTGTCAATTATTCATAGTTTCATATTAACTTCCTAGCCTTTCTTTAAATCATTATAATATATGCTAAACGTATTCCCTTTGCTAAAAAAATTATTTTGAATCATCATTATTTAAAGAGAAACTGTATCATTCTTTTTTTAAATAACAAGAGCCTGCTTATTTTCGTACAGCTTTTTGACATTAGCAAGTTCCTGATAGACCTAATGTTGTCATGAGTATGATAGTTTTTAAAACAGGAACATTTTGTACTTACTGACAGAAAGAAAAATTTTGAATATTAATAAATTATACTTAAGGAATATTGGATTTTCCGTGTGTGTTAAAAATAATTGTAAAAATATATTTTAAATCAAGAATTTAATGCCTCCAGATAAAATGAAGTTGTTCTTTTCGATGTTATTTCGATAATTCTGCAGCAATTTACGCATATGAAAATTTTAGATATTTGAAATTCTTCTGATCTACGAGTTTCTGCTCATTATAACTTAAAATTCAAGCTACTATCGCTTGTACATTAGTTTCATTATTAAAACACAATATTTTGCAGGAAATCGCCTGACCGAGACAGCTTCAATATGCTCCTTGAATATGACCAAGGAAACAAATCTGCCCGAGAGGCTAGTCTTTCATGCTTTGAGATAGATAAAATCTAACTACATTACATTGAATATAGTTTATAGAAACAGGTTTCTAACTTTTACACTTTTATTCTTATTACAATTTTGTAGTTGATGATCACCGTGTTTTATATAAGGTCACTTGTGAAACATTTTAGTGCTGTTACTAAACCTTGTCTCTTTTTTTTTTAGTTTTGTAGGTAATATATTATAGTCGTAGTACTTCTATGTTATGAGTATACAAGCAGTTTATCGAATATTAAACTTGAACTAAAAGTTTCAATAGCTTGTCAGGATCTTGTCTAAATGAATGAGTGTTTGTCATATACAGGATGGGGCTGAATTCGACCGACAAACTTCGGGAAAAATCAAGTAGAAAATATACGGGACACTTTGTACCTAAAACTAATATTAAGGGTGGTATGAGCCCTTAATAATGAAACATTTAAAGCTTGTTTTTGAAAAATAACGTAAATGAAGAGGCATTTAATGATGACAAGTTGAGCATTGTTTTATACCACCAGGATCTTGAAATACACATTTGAATCACGTCAATACCTTGCACCCTAATACAAAATACTAGGATGGCTACCCCTTTTATTACATGCCACTTTTCTACCATCAGAAAGTACTAACTTTTAATGCGGTTTCCTACTAGAGAAGCACGTCAGAAGTAAAAAAGGTCGCCTTGTTGTAAATGCGCAGGACCAACCGTTTTCGTGTAAAATTCGCAAAAATATTGGGCTGCAGTAAGACAGTTCTTACCACGTAGGCAATACGGCATACACGTTTGTACGGCTGGCTGCCGTACCAACTGCTATGACTGAGTGCTGGGAGAGAATGGAGGCCTAATATATCATCAACAGCTAAGGTCATTAGATACAGTAACACAATGAACTGAACAATGTCAGAGAACCGGGAAAGGAATCGGCCATGACTAATATCAAGGGTTTCAACCCATCATTCGCCTAGAGTGATTTCGGGAAACTATGGGAAACAGGAGCAAGGATGGGCGGTGCCGAGAATCTACCCCTCGCTTGTTGACAAGGATGGAGGAATGTTGTTGAATAACGTTATCACAAACAAGGTTATAATACAAGTAAAAAATTATTTTAGAACTGTCTGTGTATTAAGGTTCTGCTATTTTGTAATATCAGTTGTAACAGGTAGGTTTGAGCTCTTAATTACAGGCATTTAAACTTTAAATCCTGGTCATGTTAATGCCATCATTTAAATGGTGTTTGTATTTTTGTTATATTGCGACCGTCTTTGTTACTTAGAATTTGTAAGTGTTAAGGTTAATTACATTTTTGTTTTTATTTTTATAAAGAATTCTCAGTACGTAGCCTAAGTAATAGAACAGTTTAGTGCAGCACTGGAGTGATTTTGGAGAGGCATAAAAACAATTTAAGTGCAGTAGAGATTTACATACTCTTTGTCGGAGTGCAGTTGACAGTTATCAGAACTTAATTAACTATCCTTATTTTAAATTCTACTTCTACAAAGTATTTGAGAGTATTCACAACTTATTTTCTCAGTAATCCTTTCATGTAAGGTTATTAGGACGGCCAGTAAACTTTAATGATGACATGAATTAAATGTTTTATTTTGTTTTGGACAGAGATTTTGGTGTTGTTCAGTAGTATTCCATTTTATACTGTAGTATTTGTGTGTACGACGTCATGTCACGACCTGTCTTCAATAGTCTGTTTTCTGTTTGTCCTTACATAAATTTGGTTTCTTAATCACTCATTGCTGTGAAAATACTTCAATGATTGTAATATAAATAAGATAATATTACATTGTGTAGTGTATTTGGATCCATAAAGTTCACTGAATTCACTGTTGTGTACTATAGTACATTTTGAACCCTATATAAATGGTAGATTATAATACATCTATTGAATACGATTACATAACATTTAATTATCACGTGTTCTCACAAAAATTCCAATTCGTGTCTTCACTTTTAATGTCCCACCTCGCGTGTCAGAGATGTCGTAATGACTGCGGATTTTTATTGAATCTGCCAGAATTCATATCCCTGTTACACGAACATATTTATTGATCAGTATGACGTTGGTACCAGAACTGGATTCTTCTCGCAACTGCCCACGACCCACTGCTTTCGTATATAATCCTCGTTAGTCGACTACAGCGATGCATGTACAGGAACGCGAGGAATACGAACAGTATGTTTGTAATCACAAACAGACTTTAAGCACCCAGATAAATTATTGCGAATGTAACAGTACACCATTATTAATGTAACGTGTACAGTATGTGCATATTCATCCATTATTGTCTCAAAATGTTGTACGACGACATTTTACGTGCGCAATGTGGCAACATAGCAGGGAGTTAGTCTCCCTCTTGCGTTCCACAGATATCTTACTTATTTACTTTCACTGTTCTATCATATTATGGACGCAGGTTCAAATCCCGAGCAGTCCGAAAAGTATTCTACGTTAACTCGAAGTAACATACATAAAATAATAATTGTACGTGGAACGCAAGCGGGGAGTTTCTCCGTTTTGCGTAGCCACATTGTGAATGTAAAATTTCATCACGCAACATTTTGAGATTTTTAAATGTTTGTTGCAATGGGAGTTTACAATTAGAATTCATTGGTTTGTGGACGTACGTCATTGTTCATGTTTTGTTGATTTTAACTTGTGTTGTGGTATCTCTTTGTTTTTATTTGTTGTACACTTTCCACTATTTACGTCTGCTTTCATCTTTTCTCATATTGGGAATCTGATTTTTCTTTGTGTCTGTCTTTTGTGCTTGGGTGTTGTCAAATTCTTGACAGAATTTTATCCTTAGAATTCTTGCTGAGAAAAATATATATAATAAAAAACTGAAGGAATTCCTCTGGGATTGTATATCTTACTTTCTCTGTGCTTTTTTGTACTTCGTATATTTGTTTATCAATACAAGTTCGGCCAACAAAACTTGAGCAATGGCGTATGTCCAAAACCAATAAATTCTAATACAACATTTTGCCTCAACATTATCGTCTCCAATTTAACCCAGGATTCACGAAAAGTGCTTGCTATACGACCGTCTCTGAACATCCTGCCTCTCGTACCGTAGCTCCGTATACTGGGCAGGAATTAAGGTATGCGTTACGTTATCAGCATTTAAAACTTTTGTACTACAGGCCATACTGGTCTGCTAACCGTAAGCTGTACACCTTCCTTCTTTCCATCCTCACAATTGAGACAGATTAGTAGGGGTTATTTAAGGTTACTTCAGCTAGTTTTAGTTAGGTTAGTTGAAAGTACCAAAAGATTTTCGGCATTGAAATGATGGACGGTTAAATCTATTTATACATTAAGAAGTTGCTGAAACGATAATTAGAGGCCCACAAATGTCATGAATTCACTTGATAATAAGTCAAATCTTGAACACTTGTTTACGTCAGTTGCTTTAACGATTGGTTCGATATCTATAACATTCGTCCTTGTAAAATATTAATCTATAGCAAACTTGCATAAACATATTTTAGCAGTAGAGACGTGCAAGATTCGCGCTATTTTCTGTCAGTAAACTATAATCCAGACTCGTTCGATGTCTCCCTTTGGCCGACAATGTCGTGGCCTTCCACGAAGACTGCCGCTGGCCAGTAACTGGAAGATCCAAGGTAGAATTACCGACCTCATGTAAAGTGGTGGCACACGTTAGTTGGTTCGTTGCCAATATAATGCCAGGATGTGCACTGATATGTACAGGTGAGTGTATTCTAATGTGCCACCAAATAACAGTGCGAATTTTTTAGGTTCTTATTTATCAGATGTACAACTAGCCACTCGATGGAATAACAGCCAATGTGCGAGTAATTGAGGACAGAGTCGATACATAATTATGGAGTCCAGCTGACAGGTCGTTGAGCCTGATAAATGTTTGGTTTTCTAATAATAAATAGAGACTTGGAAATTTCATGTGATCAACGACTCCTTAGCCATGTATGCACTCTGTCTTCGTCTATTGGCTGCTGCTTCATTGAGTGGCCAGCTGCTATTGGTTCCGAGATTCCGAGTTTAACATGCAGTGGCCCAATGACGACGGTAACTCATATGCTCAGGAGTTTGAACTCTAACGTCGCCATGATCTGAAATAGTGGTGCTTGCAGGTGATGGGATTGCCGGCGCAGCGTCGGAAGATACGTGTGACATAGCCTTCGGTGGAACAGGCTGCTGGTATGATCAGTACCGCTTCGTGGACTTGACACTTCGTTACCACTCCTCCCAAGTCGTGCTTGTTGCTCCTAAGCCGAAGTTGTTGCCGGCGTGGATATCGCCGGTGCTACCATTCGCTGCTGCCACCTGGCTCGCAGTGGCTGGGTCCCTCGTCATCACGACTGTTGCACTATACGGCGTCCACCGAGCATCGTCCACGTTCCTAGGTGAGTTCGCGCACCGTCAGCATTTTATAACTGCAGCCAGTGATTTTTGATGAAAATAATTCTGCAAAAATTTTATTTCAATGCCTTATATGAAGATATGTTTCTCTGCTTCATTGTCAGTAATGAAGTTTTTAACTTTCGGCGTCTCGGGGTCCCACCCGAAAATCACGGACATGTGGTGTGGCGGCAACATTGTTCTGGTTGGTGCAGTAAAATATACCACACCTCTGCCCTATTATATTCTGCCAATAACCACGGACCGGAGTTGCAGGTGTGCACGTAAGGCATTGAAACAAGTTGTTGCAAACTTGTATTCACCAAAAATCACTGGCTCTATTAGATACCCGAAAATTTCGAGAATCCACGCGAGACGCTCTACTTCAAACTTCCGCTGTGCATGTAAGTGTTTTCCGTGACTAATAATTTTAGAACTAAAAAAATTCAACTGACAAAGCAACAGTGCCTCAAACCTATCAATTACTATTGAAGTTATGTAATGTAAAGTAAATATAATACTTGAAGTCAGTTCAGATTTCTACGCGGTTGTCAGCGAGTTCATTGATTCGCCGCCTCGGTTGCCACCGTCTCTGGATATTGCAGAGAGCTCTCCAGCGGACAGTTAGAGAACTATCTAAGACACCAGCTGGTGAATACGAAGAGTACAGCTGACTTACAAAGACCGCAACGGAGACGACAAACGTGTGATTGTATAGTGTTGAGTTATAGAACTAGGGACGACTAGGGCACGATCTAGGAACAGGACAAAGCGTAGGGCTGCCAAAATGCATCGTATCCGGTTGCGAATTATATACTTAGGCTATGCATATTCAATGATGTTAGCGACAGTCTTTATCTTCCACTACTCTCCAGAATATGTTTTAAGAGGCTGCATCACTAACTGTGCAGAAATTAGTAATTTTCGTGTCATAACTGAAGAATCAGAAGATTTACTAGTGATGTTTCTATATAGAGGCATTTTACAATACGTTTATTTGCGAATCATTGTACATAATTGTTACTAAGTGTTATTTGTTGTTCATAAAACAGCAAGAGAGAGAATAATTATCTTAAGATTTGTGTTATTCAATATAAAATTTCTGTTTATTTGTTCGTGTTTGCGCATCAGAAATTAAAGTAATAAATTACGCTCGTATTGTCATACCTTAAAATTAATCTTACTCATGTCTGGACTCAGGTATAAATGAAGAGAAATTCAACATGTAAGTGATGCGAAAATGTCAACATGAAAAGGGGGAACTAAAGTTGTTGTAATGTGGGCACTGTTGTAATTTTCAGGCAACAGTTCTACTGGTCAACAATCTGTTCAATATTCAACAATCCTGAGCTGCAGTCTTGTGACTGCAGGTATGCTAGTCTTGCAAATTCCCGAGCTGCAGACAGAGAAACAAAGCAATGTCCCAATGCGACACTTAATGTTGTGGCTATCCTTGTACTACCTGGTAGTGTCAGCAAGTTACAGTGGAGGTTTCGCATCTGTGTTAACAGTTCCGCAGTAAGTACTGAACTTCAATTTAATTGTCTAGCTAAGTTTTTTTTATGCCCGTGAAAAAAAAATTCTCCTTACTAAACTTTCCAGAACTCTGAAACACTAACGTACTTACCCCGTTTCCCCTTGCTCCTGTGATAGTAGCAGAACATTATCTCCTGATAATTCATCAATAGTAGCGCATAAATACCCAAATTTGTGAGCTTTTAATGTACTGTAGAAAAAAGGAGCATTCAACTTGTATTGGTGGCAAGTAGGATAAATGAACTGATTCGTGATTCCGATTCCAGAATAACATTTTTAAAATTACAATCGTACATGCCCGAAGCACAAGGACAGTAACGTAACATAATGAAAAAATATTGATGGAAACTTACCACTTGCACATCAGTGATCGTTATGTAAGCTTCGCACATCAAACCAGGGTTGCCAGATTAGGCGGAATTCCGCCAATTGAGCTACTTTTCAAATGCTCGTGGCAGCCGTCTGGGCTACGAAAGAGAACAACTTTGGGATGTTTGGGCGACGGAAGCAAAGGAAAATTTATTTTCGTTTTGCTTATCACTCACTCTGTGATCACTGATCAGTGATACCTGATCCGCAAATTTTACCCATAACACTTCGACAATGGTGTTGTTATCTAATATATCTTCACTTCATTTCGGTAAATGATAGGAACTTGAAAGGTATCAGTTTCATTGTTAATACTGTAATCAGTTTCCTTCCCTCCAACACATTGTTTTGATTTTCTCGGAACACAACAGTAACGATATAATTTTGTCGTGGTCGAACTGGAATGCCGAAGGCCTTTCTGTCTGCTGCGAGATTCGTCTGTGAAATTGTTGGTGTTGTGAACTTGTGAATTGTGATACATGTTGCTCGAAAGTTCAATTGACAATTGACATGGGACAAATAGATTAAAAAAAAAAAAAACTACTGGAAAAAGGAGAACTAGGATAAGGCCTACTAGAAATTTGAATTTTTTTTTAAAATTATTACCCGTTGCTGTCACTCTATTTATACTTGAAATCGATATTGTCTGATAAGCAGCAAACTTCTCAGATGAAAGTGAAACATTCTGCAAATTGTGCTGTATAGTTCGGAGTCATGTACCTTGCCAAAAAAAAAAAAAAAAAAAAACAACAAGTTCCATGGCGATAAAATTTGCGTAAATCATGGTACTACAATGAACACGTAAGCAAATTACCAGTGTTAAAAAAATACTTCCTCAAAAGAAATAAAGAACGTGGCTTTATTTATTGCAATACATTGTTCCGTTAAATCAGTCGATCATCTCGGTGTAATAGTCATTCATATTAAGATTCAACAATAAATTTGGAAATGTTGTAGTAATTGACAGCCTTATTTGCTGTAACTAGAATTATAAAACCTAGCTAGTAGAAATTATCCATTTTGGCGATTTTCGGCTACAATTTATTTCAAGTTTGGCGGCGAAGCTTGAAAAATCATCTGGCAACCCTGCATCAAACTGCGTGTGAAGTACACTCACCAGTGTTTCACAGTTACGACCCCGAAACAGCCAAAACAAGTTGGCAGAAACTCCAGTTCACAGCATACTGTCCGCGCGCCAGCTCTGAGTCCCTGGAAGGTATGCGTTTTTCATCCGTAAAGATATAAATAATACAACGAGGCCGATAGCATGTTGATTCATAGCCTACACTAGCCAAATTTATATCGTAAGTTAGGGCGTATTTGCTACTATGTTACGGTGGTGTACATGACTTTAAGGACGAAAAACACATACACGCCAGGGACTCAGAGCTGGCGCTCGGACGGTATATTGCCATACAGGATTACAGGAACTCATTTTAGCACACATGTAAAGCTTAGGTAAACGTGCGTTTCATCCATCTTACCAATGCCACGATAAGTCGGTCGTTAAAGTTACGCACGCCTGATACGTATGTACCCCAAGTCAAATTGGCGGGCATGTATAACTAACTTAACTCTTCCTGTCAAAGCTGAAATTAACCTCCAGAGAATCACAAAACTTTCGGAAGAACAAGCGCATGTTTCACGTGCAGGCAAAGCCTCGAAATGCTATCACCTGAGACCAAACGGAGAATCACTTCAGTCCTCCAAAAAAAACCACTCTAATCTATACCGATGGCCCCTTAAAACAGCCGTAGACTTACGGGTTACAAAACGAGTCGCCATGCGTATCAAAATCTTATGGGTTTTCATAAGGAAACCTTCTTTTACTTCGCTTAAATTTGCTGATCATTATAGACACTGCTTAGAAATAGAAAGTGAGATAGAAGAATTTGTGGATATGCATGCACCTGTGTACATTCACCTGTGTCGAAGTACGACACAGGAAGGGAGATATGAATAAAAATATCAGTGTGTATGTGATAAAATGTACACGGTAAGTTATGACAACAAGATGGTACTGCAGCTATTGTACTCTGAAATTATACCTAACACAGAGCTATCCAGATTTCGAAAAGTTCAGTAAGTTGGATACTATTCAACCATATTTCCCCCTCCAAATTGTAAATAAGTTCCGTTAAATTTTTTCAAGATAAAAAAAAAACATAAAAACTAGTTCCTGTGTTTTAAGTGAATCGAGATTTCAAATAAGCGGTTTAGTTGTATTAACAGGTTTGGTAAGGTGAATTAAAGATGGCATAAGTCAGAACACGACAATGAAACTCTTATTTTAATTTGCTTAAAATATAGTAGTAATATTTTTTCAGCTGTAAGCGGCATGCATTTCAGGGTTGAACTTTCAAAGTCGACTAGTCCACTTTATCCGATTTTACAGAAAAAAAAATTATCTTGGGGTACTAATGACTATGAAATAAGGAAGTTTTATAATTGCAATTCATTTTAACTGTCAAGTTACAATTATCACTATTACATATATAAATATTGTAACTTGTTTATTTAAAAAAAATAATATACATACATAGTTCTGAATTAATATCGTGCAGAGGCCTGGCTTAATTTATCTACAGGGCCGCGATGGCTAGACCATTTGCCTCCCACCTAGGCGATCCGGGTTCGATCACAGTGGGGTCGGTTCCGGATTTATCACATGTGGGAAACGTGGCGGACATTGTCTTTGGCAGGCAAGTTTTCTCGGAGAACTCCCGCTTCCCTCAACTCCCCCCCCCCCCAATTCCGTCGTTGGTCCACCTTCGGGTTCGATTCCCGGCGGGGCGATCCCAGGATTTTCGCACTTGGGAATTGTGCCGGTCGATGCCGTTGGTCGGCTGGTTTCTCGGAGATCTTCCGTTCCCCCCGCCCTTTCATTCCGATGCCACTCCATATTCACCTCATGTCCCCCTCACCAGCACTAAAGACCTCGATGCTAAGCGCTGACCAAAATCTCATCCCGTATTCAGAATAATGACTGAAATGGTACATTGAGAGTTCTTGTAGCGTCGTGTGTTCTCCTAGACCTAATATTGAGAATGAAATATGTGAAAAGTCACGCATTGGATTAAACAACGGAAAAATAAATTTTAAATATTTTTTTAAAAATGCTATCTGACGATACTCCCCGAGGTGGAGGCAATGAAACTTTAGAATTATAAATAAGAACCCCACCCCCCATAATTTTTATTGCAGATTTTCATTCTCCTAAAAAAATTGTTAATTTTGTATTTACAATTTTTTTTTTCGCTTCGTGATATATGGAAATAAATACATGGTAGTCAAAATATGTAAATTTTGTGCCCTATTTAATCATTGTATTGTTGCATGTACGGAGGAAGAGAGAACTGAAATGTTTTACATTTATGGAGAAATTGCCAGAAAATTTTTTCAAACAGGGTGCGATCACGCGTCTCGTTTGTTCGGGTTATTCATCAGTTCTCCACCTAGGGAACTGTACAACCACGAAAAAGGTAACTTCGTATGACAGTTTCTGTAGAGAACAATGACAGTGCGATATAAGTTGCATTGAAGCGCAATCCACATATTAGCACTCTGCAATTAAATACTGAATCGGGAAAAAGGCATACCACTGTTTGCTAAATTTCGAAACGTAGAAAATGTCATCCGCTTCAGCAAATACAAAGAGAGCCCAATTTCTTTGCTCGAGTATTGATCTCTGACGAGTCGAACTTTACTAACCACGGAACGATTAATCGACGCAACATGCGTTATCGGAATGTGGTAACCCACGTTGATTACGCCAAGTTGAATATACGTCCGTGGAATGTTAATGTTTGGTGTGGAATAGTTGGTGGCAAAAAGACTGACCTGTTCTTTACCCATGGTAACGTAAATTATGATAAATACAGACCATTCTTAGACGACGATCTTCCAGTATTGCTTGAAAACCTTCCCTTGAACTTCCGACACACAATGTGGTTTCAACATGATGGTTGCTCAGCGCATTATTCTGTAGCAGCATGGGGAGTATTAGATCACGTGTACTATCGTCGGTGGATCGAAAGAGGCTGTCCACTGTCTTGTCCTGCAAGATCGCCAGATCTTACTACTGCAGGCTATGTTTGTTGATGAGAGAGAGAGAGAGAATGAGAGAGAGAGAGTAAAATTTCTGATCAAATATCAGCAACAAACACGCGATGACATTATTCATCGTATCACCAATGTATGTCGGAACATAACACTGGAGAAAATTTGCAGTTGTGTCGAATCGTTCCAAGGGCAGATAAATAAGTACATCGAAGTGGGCAGCGACATTTTTTAGCACTTTCTGTGAATGAGACAAGCACCCCTATAGTGAGAGGCACGCTATTGACTCACGTTAATAAAGCACCTCGACATTGAGAGGCAATGGGAGTTACGTTATTTAAGCTCCCCGATATTGAGAGGCAGGATGAGTCAAACCTCCCCGATAGTGAGTGGCAAGAAAAGTCACGTTATTAAACCTCCCCGATAGTGAGTGGCGAGGAGACTCACGTTATTCTTTGAAGGGCGCTGGTTAGTCTAGCTATCCACCTTTGACAAGCGTTTGTAGGGGCGGTGGTTACTTCAGTTAACCACATTCGTACAGCCCGCACATATCAGGGGCGGCAGCTTTCGCAACTAACCACGCGTTGAGGTTACGCCACGACCCACTAGATGGCAGGAAGTGTACTTTTGAGCGACCTGGTTGCGTGTTTACATTGTAGAGTGCAGTTTGGTGCAAAGTGGACGTGTTTTGTGTATTGTTCTATTTATTATTTTTATTTCGCAAGCAAGTTTAATATTCTGGGTGAGTGCTTGCTATATTGTAATTTATATTCATTCTGGGAATACATACAAATATTTACATGTATTTTTAAGTTTGTTCTACTCTTTTCATAACACAATGTTTATGTTGTTAATTGTGCTAACCACCGCCCTTGAACAGTAACATATATCACTGGATTTATTTGCTTGGACATACTCAATTGCGAAATAAATGACTGTCAAAAGAAAACCAAAAATAAGACAAGAAAACATACATTAGCAGAGTATGCTTTAGTCATCAGGATACATACACAACATGAAATTCCAAAACTGGAATCTGGTCAGACGAAACAAGGAACAACACCGAAAATAAAAGAAATAACAAAATATAAAAAAGAAACCTGAGTTGACATGCGACACAACGATGAGACAAAACAAAAACACAAACAGAAATACAGCAAACGACACAACGATGAGACGAAACAAAACACAAAGATGTCGGACACAAACAGAAAAAACAACAAACGACACAAACGATGAGACGAAACAAAACACAGTAGTTTTCCAAACAGTCAGTATTAACGACGTTTCGGGAACTTGAATCTGTTCACGTCATCAGGTAGACGCGCAGGGTTCAGGAACACGAGTGCGACTGATGATTTTTTATATTTTTGTTATTTATTTTATTTTTTGCTTTGTTCCTTGTTTTATCTGACCAGATTCCAGTTTTGGAATTTCATGTTGTGTATGTATCCTGATGACTAAAGCATACTCTGCTAATTTATGTTTTCTTGTCTTAATTTTAGTTTTCTTTTGACAGTCATTTATTTCGCAATGGAGTATGTCCACAGCACGGCCGTAGAAGAACAGGTCTGGACACTCGCCTATCTAACAATGTATTTTGCTTGACCCCCTTGTTATTTGGCTGTAGTTCGTCAAGTTACCGAGAATGCCGTACTTTTTGGCGCTGTTTTCCGGGCGGTCGGACTCAAACTCCATCCACTTTTTTCCATTGTTGAATTTATAAAGGAATAAAGATTGCTGGAGCCTTTTCTTAAATTTGTGAGCGAAAAAAGTATTTCATAAATTGATAAAAAATACGTTTTGATAAATTGTTTATCTTAGCGGAGAGGAAGTGGGCGGAGTTTAGTCCGACCACCCTAACATCAGCGCCAATAAAACACAATATTCTCGGTAACTTGGTGAACTACAGCCAAACAACAAGGGGGTCAAATATCCAGGCGAGTGTCCAGACCTGTTCTTCTACGGCCGTGGTCCAAGCAAATAAATCCAGTCATGCACTCCCATTGCACAGTTTTTTCAAAGAGTAACATATACGGCTTGGCGAAAAGATTTATCAAATGGAAGCGTATCGTTTTCTGTTTGAGGAAATACCTTCCGACAATGCCAGTGAAGTAGATTCCGATGATAGTGACAGTGATCCTACTTTTGTAAAATACTGCCAATAACGCAAATAGTGTTTTACATACATTACACAGCACATCAAGTAGTAGTGATGAAGAAATTGATCTTCCAATTGTGGCCGATTCCGATCCTGTTGCAAATCCCTCATCAGCGTCAACAAACTGGAGCCAGCAAAACAAAGTACCTGAAGTTCCAGCCTTTACGTCTGAAAGTGGCGTGGTTCAAAGACTGAAGGAAAAACAAAACCTCAGTCCTGTGGACTTGTTTCTTGAATTTTTTGATGAAACATTGTTAGATAATATAGTGTTTCAAACTAATCTCCATGCTACTCAGGAAGGTAAACCATTCGTTCCTACAGACGCGGATGAGATTAAAATATTTATAGGCATAAACCTTTACATGTGTCTCACTGTAAAACCAAGTTACCTAGGCAAACACTATGTATCACAACTAATGCCTGTGAAACGATTTAGCTTCTTACTCACTCACATTTGAACGACAATGCTCTAGCTCCCGAGAGAAACAGTAAAAACTTTGACAAACTGTACAAACTACGTCAATTTCTTGAACATTTACAGGCCAAGTTCTTTGATTGTTACCAACCACACCAAAAACTGGCAATAGACGAATCGATGGTAGGGAGGTCCAGTCTCAAGCAATACATGAGGGACAAGCCCATAAAGAGAGGATATAAGATATGTATATTGTGCGATGAATCGTCGTTTAATTTGAGATTTGAAATTTACACAAGTAGGAAACAAAATGCACCAGAAATAGGATTGGGTTCAAGAGTGGTGGAGACGTTGACAGACGGTTTGGAAGGAAAGAATCACATTATTTTTATGGACAATTATTTTTCATCATATCCTCTCTTTAGTAGCTTGACGTCTACCAAAGATATATACGCATGTGGGACTGTAAATCCTCGAAGGAAATACTTGCCAAAACTGAAAGACCAAAAGCAGCTTCAAAGAGGATAATTTGATTACAGGGTAAGCGGCGATGGTGTTGCTGTATATAGATGGGAAGAAAACAGGGCAGTCAATATGATATCCACTTGTCATGACCCGGCAGAAGTTTCTACTGTAAATCGGAAGGGAAAAGATGGAACGATAACAGCGATAAACTGTCCCACTGTGGTCAAAGACTATAATTCAAACATGAATTTCGTAGACAATTTCAACAGACTGAAGGCAGACAACGCAACAAACAGAAAAAGCAAGAAATGGTAGATGCGACTTTTTTTTTTTTTTTTTTTTCATTTTGTGGACTGTTGTGTAACTAATGCATTTGTTATGCACAACGAGCTTCAAATGAAACACATGACTAAAAAAACTTTCGACGGACTGTGTATAAAGGTTTGCTTGCCTCAAAAATAGTATCCGTTGCCTCCGCCTCAACTTCCACCGCAAGCAAAGGGCACTCTCCAGTTGCGGTTAGCTCACACAAACCTTTCGTGGATAAAAGTATCCGCACTGAAAGCAGCAAGCATTAGCCAGTGCATTCTACATCTCGAAGATGCGCTGTCTGCAGCACAAGAAAGAACCCCGTGCGTACAGTGTGGATGTGCACTGTATGCAAAGTACCACTGTGTTTAAAAGTAGGAAAAGATGTATTATCAGTTATCTGCTTTTACAGAGATTGATAAATAATTTTGTTCAATGTCTGTTTTCAAATATGTAGCTAACACAGACAACATTACGATGTATTCGTTGAACTGTAAAATAATGTTTTGTAAGCAAGGTTTTGTTCATGTATTGTTTTGTCATGTATGCATGTTTAAGTTTGAACATTTTACTGATGCTTGTATTTTGTATATACAGTATATTTACATATTTTGTGATTTATTTTTTATGTAAAGCGGTACGACGCTGTTTATACATGACAGTTTTCTGAAAAGAATGATAATGACCTTGTTCATTTTCAGTTTTTGAAAGGGATAATCAACACAGTAAAAACATGGATTTATCCTTCGAGTGTAGCTGTAAATAAAGCTTTTTAGAGTAATTTTTGTAATATTTGGTTTTGTCATGTACAGTGACAGTTTTTAATTATCTGTAGTGGTCTACCAGACCATTCAATTTTTCGAATGGGAATGAAATGTTACTGTATTTTTTGTCTGTAATTTTTATGCACAGAATATTATTGTTTTTTGTAATTTAGTTTTATAGAAAACAGTATAACTTGTATAATATATAATTGTTTTCTTACAAGAAATGAGAGAAATGTTCGTTTGGGTTTTTTAAAGGGATGGTCAATACAACTAAATTAGGACTGCACATATACATATATATTTTTTTGTTATGATGTTTCGTTTTCTCTTGGAAAAAAATATTTTTTTTTGATAAAACAATTGCATTTGATTTTTTTAATGGGAAATAAATGTGGGTGATTATTTTGTTTTTCTGATGTCTGCATTTTGTATATATATTTTTAATTTTTTTTTCTGATGTATAATCATTAATTTTAAATAAGTCTGACATTTCTAGACAAGTGCTTCCTAATGGGGCTACGGTTTGTTGGAATGACCACTTACTGCACCTCTTTCAAATCGTTGTTTATGTAACATTATGTAATATTATAGGATTCCCAACAATAAAATAACAATATAAATGTATTGCAAGGATTAAAATATTATTTTAAGTAAATTTTTGTTTCTGCCCCTGTCGGGTAATTATTTGGAAAAATCGCATGCCCCTCAAAGAGTTAATATAGCACCCCGATAGTGAGAAGCAAGGAGACTAATGTTAATATAGCACCCCGATAGAGAGAGAGAGACAAGGTGAGTCATGTTATTAAAGCTCCCCGATAGTGAGTGACAAGGGGAATCACGTTAATATAGTACTCCCATAGTAGTGGCAAGGGAACACACGTCAATAAAGCAGCCCGATAGTGAAAGGCAAAGTGACTGACGTTAATAAAGCACCCCGACATTGATAGGCAATGGGAGTCACGTTATTTAAGCTCCCCGATGTTGAGAGGTAGGGTGAGTCATGTTATTAAACATCCGCGACAGTGAGAAGTAAGGCGTTTCACGTTAGTAAAGCACACGAATATAGAGAGGCAAGGTAATTAATGTTATTTAAGCTCCACTATAGTTAGAGGCAAGGAGTCTCGTGTTAATAAAGCACTCCCATAGAGAGTGGCAAGAGGACCCACGTCAATGAAGCACCCCGATAGGGAAAGGAAACGAGACTCACATTATTAAAACTCCCCGATTTTGAGAGGCAAGGTAAGTCACGTTATTAAAGCTCCCCGATAGTGAGAGACAAGGAGACTCACGTTAATTAAGCACCCCCATAGTGAGTGGCAAGGGAATTCACGTTAATAAAGTATCCTGATAGGAGAAAGCAAAGTGGCTCACGTTAATAAAGCATCCCGATATTAAGAGGTAAGGTGAGTCTCGTTAATTAAGTTCCTCGATTTTGAGAGGCAAGGCTACGTATGTTGTTAAATATCCCAGAAAGTGAAAGGCAAGTGGACTGTCGTTAATAAAACACCTCGATAGATGGAGGCAAGGGGACTCACTTTAGTAAAGCGCCCTGATAGTGAGAGGCAAGGAGTTTCAACGTTAGTAAAGCACCCCAATAATGAAGGCAAGGGAACTCACGTAAATAAATTATCCTGACAGTGAAAGGCAAGGTGACTCAGCTTAATAAAGCTAAATATATCACCCCGATAGTGAAAGACAAGGTGAATCACGTTAATAAAACACCCCGATAGTGAGTGGAAAGGGGACTCACATTAATGAAGCATCCCGATAGTGAAAGGCAAGGTTACTCAGCTTAATAAAGCTTAATACCTCACCTCGAGAGTGAAAGGCAAAACGACTCAGCTCAATAAAGCTTAATATAGCACCCTGAGAGCGAAAGGCAAGGGGACTCACGTTAGTAAAACACCCCGATAGTGAAAGACCATGAGACTGACTCACTTTAATAAAGCACCCCGATAGTGATATTCAAGAGGACTCACTTAAAACAAGAACACCGTTGGTGAGAGGCGAGGTGTATCGCCTTAAACCAGTCGTTTTACAATTTTTTGAACACGTCTGTTTTTTATTTTAATTCAATGAACTTTCCTGGAGATAATACTTTTTGTTAACTATTTTTTATGTAGCACCATTTATCAAAAGGAGAAACAAATGGAAGATACAAAAAGCTATGTAAATTTTTCTTGAGAATCCAGATTTTCATTAAACAACGAAGGTTCCTATGATTGATTTTAATTCCCCACTCCCCCCTTCCATAATCGTGCAGGCGGCTGGGACAGGAGGGATCAACAATGTTTTTGCCGGACAGCATTTTTAAAAATACTGAATACGTGGTTTTACGTTTTTTCCTATCTTATGCGCGGTGTTTAACTTATTTTGTTGTCTCAAAATGTACTCACTCGGGCTTAAACTTCTTAGGGGTTCATTTCGTAACCCTACGCCTTCCAATAGGTAGCAAATGTTGTGTGCTTACTATAAACGCAAAATTACAGAGGGGCCGATATGTCTGTTTTTTTTTAAATAAAATCACACATTTTAACCTGATGTTCAAAGAGGAATTAATTGAATCTGCTTACTTACTTGTGTAACTCCAAACCCTTATAAAGCTACAGTGTTTGATATATCTTAGGATAGTAGTGGACATGTCTGGTTTTGGAAGCAAGGGGGCCCATAAAAGGGAGGGGGGGATGCAGGGGGTCCTGAGCACCTCCCCCCTTACAGATGTTCCAGAATGTGGTTAGTTTTATTTTTTTTTTATAAAACATGTAGCAAACTAATTGCATTTTGATAGGTTTCGTAATCAAAGCGGTTTCATGTGTCGAAATATGCTAGTGGCTACAAATTTATACACAGGATATATCCATTCCTGTTGACATAAACATATATTATGATCTTGGCCCCACCTTACAATCTATATTGTATAAGATGGGCACCCTTGCTCGGGAGTTTGTTCCTTATTTTAAATGGAGCAGCGCTAACCAAGTAAGCCTATTGCCTGACCCAGGTACGCTCCGCCTGTGGACACACTCCAGGACCTGGTAGACAGCGGCTACCTCTGGGGAAGTACACACGAGGCTTACATATACACCATTGCAGATGTGGATGAGCCTATTTACCGGAGCATCGTAGCCAACTTCAGAGTCCATGATGAGGCTACTCTCAAACGCAAGCTATTCACTTCTGACTACGCCTTTCCCGTTGAAAGACTTGTCGCAGGTATCTCACTAAATGCTCATTAGCATTTGTCTTTAATAATACTTATGGCTGATGTTTTCGTATATGTATCAATTAATGAGTGCCACAGTATAAATTTTTCCTACTGAAAACTATACTATCCGTCGTCGGCGTGGTTTTGTTACATCACTAGGTAGGATGTAATTCGTACAATATGTGAAATTGTCTATGTTCTATATATGTATCAGTATAAATGCATCCGGTTGAATAATTCTCATGTAAAATTTTTGTTGTAAATGTACATTGTCTTCATTCCGTTCGTTCACTTAGAAGAAAGTAAATAGAACATACAGGTCTTAATTATATTCTTGCTCTTGTTCCGTTCCCCTGCGTTGTCGCAGAAAGCGATCAAACACATTAAATTATCATTTGAGTATTCAATGTACATTTTCTGAGGCCTCCTTACATTTAGACAGGTTATGATACTTAAGGTTATGCTATGACTACGGCAACCACGTTATAAACTTAGCTGACGTTATGTTGTAAACAAACATTTCTTACTGCCAGTATTACTACTTTTATTTTTGTTTTAACTATCTCAAATCTTATTAAATTCATAGCCTTCTTTCATCCTTCGGGATACAAACAAATATTTATACAATAAATTCCACACGCAGTGAATAACTTGATAACACGAGTTTACAAATAGTTTGGAACCCAGTAGGTGTATGAGCCCTTGAATCGCTTAAGCGGTTTTCACAATACAACGGCGCGATACGCCCGACGCTTGCCGCCAGCGACAAGTTCCTGCCATGTTTTCATAATAGAGCGACAAAATATCGCTGATAGCAAGCGACGCGAACTCGTGCTGCCATCTTATACCAAGACAAATAACTTACTAAATGTAAACTGTTTTTGAAGAAACATGAACGTAGAAAAAAGATATGATAATCTGTTTATGTTCGCGTCGATTTGAATAAATAAATATAAAAAAGAAAGTAAAAGTTAAATTTCCTACCGAAAAATAAAGCAAGAAAAATATATTAGTTTCTTTTCAGCGAACTTACACTTAATTTGCTCAAATACCGGAATCTTTAACAGGATGTTATTAATGTAAAATTGTTGTTTATTTCTTTCTACTTTGTAAAATACGTAAAATAGGGCACAAGTTTTAAAATATAAACAACTTTTCTTCTTCTTTGCATCGGTCGCTAGCGATGAGCGTCAGATCCAACGTCAGCCTCTAGTGCAGTGTTCCTGACGCTCGACGCTGGCGGCAAGGCTCTGATTGGCTGATGCACGACGCTAAGCGTCACGTCACTCTGTTGTGATTACCGCTTTTGCCTCCAAATTGAAAGACCTCTGGTTGAGTAGTTATTAAAACAGCCACTAGGAAGCAGCTCAAATATGTGTGTACAATTGTATATCTTATCTACAAAGTAAAATAGTTATTCTTCTACAACGTGGTTCGCAAAATTCAAAATATATGGTTTTGGCACTTAATCTATTTGCTTGTAACTGCCTCAGTGTTATAATGTATTTTAAAATTTGTCATTTATTTAAGAAAATTTGAAAAACAAAATTCTTATTTTTTTCTTAGTTGGTTTTCTTACAAAACTTTTTAAAGAAAACTTGTAACCTTTCTTGCTTCTGAGATGCACCATCTTACGTTCGGCAATAGCCTGCTCTGTCCGACTAAACCGTGTCAATAGTTCAATGGCACAATTTTTGTAACTGTCATTTACACGCACGTGACTTTTTTTTCTAGTTTCAGGAACACGTTAGACACAACTGACAGATTGTGTGAAACAAGAATTATTTACTGTAACTAGTTTATAATTATAATAACTTTGGGAGAGTGTAGTTGATAATTTCTTTGCAACATAAATAATTAATTGTATATGGTCTGATTGGTACTCGAGGGCATGGCATCACATCTCAAGACCAGACTTATGACCGGGCGCCTGTAGTCTGCCAGACAATAGAGGATGCCTTGGAATTCAGCCCTACAATCGTGGAGTGACGGGATGAGGGTAGGGGAGGGAAGGTAAAACGGGAGAACCTCGAGAAAACCCACTGGCTAACTCCAGCGTTCCCAATCAAGTAAAATAGTTTATCATCCACACACCGAGAATCTAACTCGATTTAATCCCTTGAGAGTAGGGCGCCAACCGTAGCTTTCTTTACAACATTTATTGTAATAGATTTCGTAGTTCGAATTTAATTGAATGGGTGAGATGAAGCAGGAAAACATTCCATATATTCCCGAAAATGAACCGATATATCAAAGTTGTACTTTATATGTAGCTTCATTGATTGAGATAAAGAAAGACTTATAGTAATCCTTACACCATTAAAGGACTTTGAATTTTTAAGCTTTATGTAAAATGAAATCATTCCCTTCTTAACCTCAGCATTATGACATGATTGGCTATTCGCCGTGAGTTTCGTTGCGGTAGTGTTTCTTTTGTTTATGTAGTCTACAGTGTTGTTAATGTACAACATATGACATTTTAAATGTGTGGTTAGTACAATGTTGGTATTGTAACATAAAACATACTGTTATAGGAATTAACAACACTTGTATTATGAAAACATATCTGAAAATTATTGTTTCATCGAGTTTCAGAATGTCCTCGGCTCATTGAAATTTAAAAGAAAATCATTCCGTCCACTTTGATTACATATAACTCTCAGTACATAAAATATATTGTGTTTTTTAGTCAATATTCCATTTCCTTAAATCCTAATAAACAAATATTTAATTGTAAGTTTTCCAATTCAACTTACAGTTTACTTTCAAAACAGTTTTTCCTGTTTTCCCAAAAGTTGGCTGGGCTGAAGTGGAATCTTTTCCTTCTTCATCTCACCTATTCAATTACGTTCTGTACCAAAAAATAGTAATTTTATATTTATACCAAACACTGCCCAACTCTTACACATTACATTTATAGTAATTTCCTACAAACAGCATACTTTTCCGTTCCATATTTTTCGTAGAAGCGCGTGTCAAAGTAGCGATTTGACTATTTTCGCGACTTACCCAAAGTAAAAACTATTCAAACGAAACGAATGAAATAATTTTGAGTGAAAGTAAATGTATTAAGCAACACTATGACACTTTTTCATTTCACGAGTACACAATTAAAAAAATAATAAAGGTTCTCAAATATATTAACAAATTTTGGTAACTTCAAGAAATTTTTTTAAAATACAAACAGTTTTTACGTGATATTACAAAGGGGTTGTTCTAAGACACTTATATTCACTCTAAATTTTGACATTAGTGTTATTTGAATAGTTTTTACTTTGGGTAAGTAGCTAAAACCGTGAAATTGCTACTTCTACTTTCGTTTGTACGAAAACTATGTAACGAAAAAACATTTTATCTGTGGGAATATTGCTCTTAATGTAATGTGTCAGAGTTGGCAAGTGTTTGGTACGATTGTAAAATAACAAATTTTACGTTGCAGAAACTTGCTTTATCACACGTGTCTGTAATTCTTGGGGAAAATGTTGCAGGGTATTTCATTATTGCAGAATTCTTGAGCGTAGATGCTATGCAATATCTGCGTATCATGAAGGATAACCTGTACGGCGATAACATCGTCATGCTGACAAGAAAGGGATCACCTTTCACTGAGAAACTTAACAGCGTGATGTATCGGCTCATGGAAGCAGGCATTTTAAGCTATTTGGAGGGTTTTGCCGCAAGAAAATACCAGGCAAGACTGCAGATTGCCGTCATTACTAGTGCGACGTTGCCAAACGAAGGCCCTGTGCAACTCCGAGTACAACATATCAGTGGGGCTCTTTTCCTTCTATGCTTTGGCTTAGCTTTCTCCTTCTTAGTTTTTATACTGGAACTATTTAGAAAGTGGCAGAAAGAAGCACGTTATTCAAAATAATGCATGGGTGTCATAACACTTCTTGCAATTACTGGTAAGGTTTAAATGGCACTGTCCACTGCCGCACATTAGATTCTAGGAGTATTCAACACTTGGTACGCGGGACACTGATGGCCCATGGAGTTCTTTCTCGTGGCCCGCCGGTTTTTTTAAAAATTAAAACATTCATTTATAATTATAATTATTTATGAACATACTCAGTATTCTACACTTTATCATACCATAGCAGTTCAAGTGGCGCACAGGTATCACTCAGATTGTGAATGTAGCTCACGCTCTCTTGCTAGTTGAAGACTCCGGCATTAGATTAAGTAAACAAAGTAAAAATAAAAATAGTGACCATGTTAATTTTATATTTTATTATTACTTTCGCCTTATATTTTGCAGTTGCGGCAATGAGTTTTGTACTTTAACAACTTTCTAGTAATCGCAGAACGTCACTACTATATAATAATAAGAAAATGCACTTACGTTTAAAAAGCATAGGATTGAAATATTCTGTACTGTCATCATAAATCACCTACCAATACATAAGTCAATCATCAACTGTTCTCCCCTTCCTTTCAACTGCTTCTCTGCCTCCGAAGGTATAACATGTCGCGTTTAGTTAAACTAATTTAACATACAGAAGATTTTAAAGCTATCAATTCACGCATATTAAGAGTCTAACAAAATCTTTTATAGTAAAAAGGGTTCCATTACCTTCTCACTGCATCGTTTACGGTTTCATGAAAAAAATTAAGTCGTTCAAACTGTTCCTCTAATAATGTCTAATATGGTCGGCCACAGATAAAATTTTCTTGTTATAACTGGGTTTTGTGATTGAGTTCGCAAACCAGTGTTTAGCTAGACTATGAGTGTCAATAATAGTGAATCAAATTTAATATTAGGTATGATTACTCCAGAATAAATTAGTGTATTAGTAAAATATTTATTGAAATTAGTTTTTACATTTTCTACACGTAAGGTACATAGTATTTGTATGTGCGATTAAGTCGTAGGTTTCCAATACATACTTTTTTAAGATACACATTTTCATACTCTGTCAAACATTATAGAGATTCCTAGCTTTGGTTGATTTTTGCAACTAATGTAATTGTTGGTCTACTTTTGACATAAGGTTAAAAATTGTTCACCAGCTCAACTTTCTTATCCAACTTAATTGCTTCTGTATGTTTTCAACAATTAAAGCCCACTGTAGAAATTTTAATAACTCAAAATAAAAACCAGTGATCAGCAACAAGCAAAGTGTTTATGACATCCTTCAGTTTCTGTTATGCTGTATCTAAGTTTATCATATGCAATATGTCACAAGGAAAAGGGGACATTCCATCCCCAACAGGATTGATTAAAAGTATAAATTTCTAATTTAATATTAGCAAAACTCTGGGAAATTAATGCAGGAGCTTAGATCAAATGAATTTTAAAAAAACATTGTAAGGTTATGTCAAGTCCTCTACCTATTTACCTTACAGTTAATTTGAGGGCTAATTAAAAAAGCAAGAGAAAATACAATCGGTGTCTGAGAACACAGTTTGTGTCTCAGTGGAGTTAAACATGCCCGATTCCCAGAGAGCAATAACCCGAGGTTCCTTTTTTATTATAATTTTAATTGACCTTTTATGTTTATCATTTCCTACTCAGTGGTAATGCTCGGAGGGAACCATACCAGGTAAAACTAGACTACCTTAAGAAGCAAAGTGTGTTTGAGACGTTTATCATTCGTTAACGAGTGATGATGGTGTGACCATTCAAAATATGTGGGTTCACGACCTGGTTTACCGCGTTAGCTACCGACTATTTAAATTCTGGATATGGCTGTTGAAGTCACTATTGGCTTCTCAGTTCGCATCATAACGTTACACGGCGGGTATGTGTGGGTTTAATCTATTGGTAGCTCAATGCGATACGAGAAATATATAGACACTCCAGTTCTAGATATTAGCCTAGGCTTGTTGATGGCTAGTGTTGTTTATGAGTAATTGGTAAATTATGGATGTCGTCGTTTACCGGGCGTCTTCTTCTACGGTTGGGAAACCTCATCAGTTGAAATACGTCGCCCCTGGGATGGCTGAATCCGTTGTACAGGGCAACAGGTTGGATCGGCTGGGCAGTACGACGGAGTAGGGCCTGAATTCGTCTCTCTGGATGGTGCGAAACTAGCCCTGGTCACCGGCGATGGGGTGAAACTCCCTGCAGGCGGCCCTCAGAACCTGGACAGTGGCCCCGAACGACGACCCTCCTGGTGGACCTCGTCGAAGATAGTTCTCGACGATAGCTCTCGACGAGAAGTTCACTGCATTCGGCGTTTTGCCTCCATCCGGTAACAATTCATTACTGATACAGTGGACTTTTTGGTAGACCTCTTCATATTGAACCTCGTCGTCCTTCTTGAAGGCTACGTTCGTCGAAAATCCCTTCCGTCGTCTTACTTAGCTCCCGTTACTTTTTTCTCGAACCTCTTTTTTTTTTTTTTTTTAAACGTTCCAAAACTTTCCACACTTCACTTCTCTTATCCAATTTTACAACCTCTATTCATTATCGATAGCACGGCAAACCAGGTCACAGTACGCGATGGTGATCAAGTGAAACTACTTTCATAGGTAGAAACCTGGAGACCATTACCACTGATAAATTATATTACAATATGAAGTACAAAAACAGGAACATGTAATAAAATAACACGGCTCGAGGCGTCTACGGCCAAAGATACTTAAGTATACATAGACAAACAAACGTCAATATTCCTAAACATAAAGAAATCATGCGGATATATATAAGTAATCAATTGCTATGTTACAACATTTATGAACACATGAGCCATTTTCTATGATACTCAAGGCCGAAGGAAGTTGATAATTTGATTGTCAGACGGACAGTTGAACTGTGTGGCAGTGTTTTATAAATTCGCGATTATTTTAAAAACTATTATACTTGTGTTCACAATGTATATATCTATGAAAATAAACACACAATTGAAAGATAACTTTTTAACAAGTTTCAAAACATCACGTGCGTGGATAGTACATTTTCAAGCAATCCAACTGGCAAAACAGCCTTCTTCTCGCACAGCTGTAACACAGAATATACTGTTCATATTGATACTAAACTAATGGAGGTTCTACAGTGTAACATGATACACACTTTCCACAAATTAAATTGTATTATCACCACCTAAGTCCTATAAAATCAGCAGTTAAACTTCAGCGAAGACACTTCATGCCAGCTTAGAGCCATGTGCGTTGGATCGATGGGGCACTAGGTGCACGCATCAGTGTAGCCCTTATCACTCATTCCCTTCTGTGCCTCTTACGGACTACCCAGTTCCAAACAGGTGGCATCCTTTACAAAATTAATATACCCATAATGCATAAATAAAGTCCAAACAATTCACATAGAACTGAAAGTTTTTGGCAGTCAGTATAAGAAAAAAACGGTTATTTGGGACTTTTTTTTTAATGTTATATGAGCTAATACTTTCGAAGAGTGACGCTCTCCTTGTAAAATTTAGAATCATAAGAGTTTATGGGAAATTTATTGAAAAAATGGTTGCTCATATAGTTGTGAAAAGATTCCACAAATTAGTATTATGTTTTCTGTATTGACTTCAGCAAGTTGTTCACTTTAGTTCACGTGTTCAGCTTTCATTATAGTACCACATCCTCTTACAGCACTTCTGTGATCTACATTAATAACCTATAAAACTCATGTGCCAAACGTTCAACCTGATCCCCTCCAGAAAAGACATCACATATTGTATCATAATCATCAACTCTCACATCCATCCTGCTTATTTCAAAACACTACAGGAAAGTCATTCTCACATAACATTTCCTAAAAATCATAATCTTCTTTATCTTATTCTTTGAAGATCTTGTTCTATAAGAGCGTAGGCGATCATCTGCGGCAGCTACAATATACATTGTCGTGCACCCTGGATCAGGTTCTGAACCGAGGCGATGCCGGTCCAATTCTTGATATCCTGAATTTAGTCTGTTCTTCATCTTCCTGCTCTCGTTTTACACTCAGTTTTCCCTTGAATGACGAATTGTAGAATTTCGTACATTTGTCTGCTGGTAACATGTCCGAAGTATTTTACCTTCCTTGTTCTGATTAACCAATCAGTATTCTCTCCATATTTTCCATTTCTAGAACATTTTTACTAGATTTCTTTGTGACCCATGAGATCTCAAATCACCAGAATTAATTTTCTGAGTGACCCCCTAACTTATGTAAGAAAGTGGCGTACCAATGTATTATAACTTGTTTCCAGATGTTCGTAACTGACAATTTGACCCGTCACGGTGACTAAGGCAAGCTTGTTGTATCGATACATCGCGCATGGTGGCGCAACAAACACACTTCGCATCACCGAGGCAAGAGAAAGCGAGGGAGTGAACGCCAAATTTGATTTCCAACCCTTCATAACATAGCACAAGCAGGCACGTAAATAGTGGAGTGCAAAACAGCAATGCGGATATGATAAATCAATTTCTCTTCAACCCTTGCCCACATCAGACTTCAGTCAAACCTCTTATTTACACACCCTTGTTTTTACACTGTCCTACATTTTTACAGCTACAGATAAACCTCTTGTATAATTCCAAATCATATACTCTCCTTAAAGCTACTCTTGTTATCCCTGGATTTGAACCAACTTAGTACGGTATATGATTACTTCCCACATTTTAAAATACTTTCCTGCACCTAACGCCACGCCCCAAGAAGTCTATAACAGAAGTTTCACTTTATTTTTAGTATCATATAAGAATCATTTTCCTACAAAATTATTATCCTTACCGCATGCTCCAAAATTATTTTATAATTTTTCAGAGTATTTTTGGGAAAAGTAAAAAATTGTTGTGAGTAAATATTTGCTCCGCATTCAACACATATACTAAAGCATAAATGTCACTCTAATTGCAGGTCTCTGATTGTGCACAGCCTCTTTTAAAAAGTACATACATGAGGTTTCGGAGTGTTTTTAGGTCACGTGAGCTTCTACTCATACTACAGAATAACTTTCATCTTGTCATTCTTCCTTGCTGTTTCAAGGATATTTCATAGTCTTGTAAGACTGTTACAACCTAACGTAACTAATGAACCTACCTTTCTCAATGTGGATGCAAATTAACCCGGAAAGCAACAATATGTTAAGTACATATAGAAACATGAAATAATAGCTTCTTTTCTTCATGTCATGTTATCTTCTAAGGAGTTCTTAAGTCATAGCTTGGATGGTGAACTGGTAAAATATAAAATACGGTTAAATTCGGTCTAGCAGATCACGAAATTAATTAAACATTCATAATTAATTCTTGACTCGGTACCTTCCAAAATTGCGGTCATGTGAAAAATCTTCTAAATCGAATGCTATAAAAGGAACTACAAAAGTACAACATTTGTTTTAAGTTGGTTAAATGGAGCCCCACAATTTTTTCAAAAGGTTAATATTTTAAAATAATGTAAGCCCTTGACATCGGGTTACAAATTATTTGAAGAATTTGAATGTATACGTTTGAGAATTTAAGTATATAGCTATATTAATCTGTGTTTCTGGAATAATGATTGTTATTATATTCTATACAATTTTTGTATTCTAAAAAAACTACACAGATATGAAACATAGTTCAGTTTTCTTAAAAGGTAGTATTTGTAGTTTTTTTTTACGAAGAACCAGTTGTTGCTTTTATTCCGTTGCTTCAGATTATGTGTTGCGTTGCCTAAAATATTTCGTACTCCTCCGAAACGAGCAGTGAAAGTTTACTATTTATTTTACCTACACACTGCTCACTTTGAAATATTCGCCTGATGAAACTATGCTTTTGCCATAAATAGTTTTATATCATATTGCAACATGTATGACGATGCACTTTTGTAAAAGTTGAGGATCGAAACAGTATAATGCATCGTGTACATTAACAGAAGAGATTTTGGTTAGCATTTAACTCTTAGGTCTATAGCGCTGGCGAGGTGTGACATGATGTGAGTATGGAGCAGCGCCGGAAATAAAGGGGTAGGGGAAACGGGAGATCCCCGAGAAAACCCGCCGACAAACGGCCTCGTCCGGCACGAATTTCACGTGCGAAAATCCGGGGACTGATCCCACCGGGATTCGAGCCCGGATCGCCTTGGTGGGAGGCGAATGGTCAGACCATTGCGCCAACTGCGGTCTCGTATCATGTACGTGTTTCCCGCTCTTATATACTCTGTTCCACAAAGGCGGCAGACAAAGAATAATTAGTTATGTTTTGTTTGTACGTTCGGAAAGTTGGCGTGGTAAAAAAAACGTTCTCATGGTACAAAGCCAGCTCAGATCGTGCACGCGACAAAGCAGTGACGTGAAACGGCCATGAGTGATAAAATAATTCATTTACTTACACCGATTTTATTCCTGGAACAGAGACATGTTTATTTCAAAGGGGAAAAAATGAGATATCGGGGCGAGACTTAAGAGCGAGAAAAAATACATGAAGATGAAACATCAAACATTTGAGTTAATAATGTCGTTTAAATATTCACTGTATTCTATCCACAACGATGATCAGAAAACTATAAATTTAGCAAGCCTTCTGCAACTTCCGGACGGCAGTTTTTAGTTCGTCAATGACACTTCATACGAAAATTATAAGGTACAGTACAGAAAGAATGAAAAATGAACTTTTAAATTATGTAAAAAATTTAATGTAGATATTGGAGCAAAAAGAGCTATATTGCATTTACAATGGCAGTGTATTACTGCTGCGAAAAAAAAAATTACCCTATTTTTAGTAACGAGGAGAAGGAAGGAAAACAAAAATATTTAATTTTTAAGAAACTGAATGTAATCACTCGTGGACGAATGAAATCTACAAACACGATAGTAAGATAATTTCTGTAATAACATTAATGAGTACTTGAAGCACTTTCTGACCACACCGTTACGTTATCCTCTCGGAGTGATAGACACTTTGACACCGCCATCAGGACGTAGAACAAGCTCCGACAGAGAACTGATGTCTTCTTCTTTCTGCGATGAACTCAACTTGAATTTCCTCAGTATGGATGAAAGTACAACTTTTTCTTCTATGTGGGCGAATTTCTGACCTGCAAATAAGTAATTTTCACGCATTGTGAAATCAAACATTGTGACTAAACATACGTTCGCGAGACGTTTACTTCACACAAATATAACCACGTGGACAATGTAGAAATCATTTTGCTGACCTGGTTTCACAGAAAGCATATTATAGTAATCAAAACTTAGATATATTTTGCAACCGATAATTATAGATATTTTAATTTCGTTAACATTACAGACGGTTTCTGTATTCATATTTAGGCATTTTGATGATATTGTCAAAGGTTAAAATGTAAGGATGCTGTACTTCAAACAATATAGCCGGAAATATTTAATCAAATCAAGAGTGTTAGAGTAGTGTGACATGTTAAAAGTCACTGCATTCCCCAGAACTTACGAGTTAACAAGCATACGGGTTTAACATGTTAGACTAAAATTTTGTATGGGCTAAGTCATCTTTCATGATGTAACTTTCGGACATAAATAATTTTCTGCAATAGGAAGAGAAAAATTCTAACGAAAATATATCTCTGCAAAAATTAGAGGAGAATTTTGCTACAGAAGTAAAACTGACTATAAAATTGTATCAGTTTCCGAATGTTCATTTGACATTTAAACATTTGTTTGTATGTTTCATGAAATGAATTTAAAAAAAAGTGACTAAAATATCCTATAGAAATGTGAGCCGTGCCGAGATGAACAAAACGTCAGTGGTGGTGTACGTGTAGGTTCGATAGGTACTAGCTTCCACCGTTCGGGGAATCAGTTGTGCACTGCTAATTAAAAAAAAAAAAAAAAAAAAAAAATCGTGTACTAGACTTAGTCATAAGATTTCTA
>PNEQ01002986.1:102197-113456 GCA_003012365.1 Medauroidea extradentata | reverse complement strand
ATTTAACTAATAATCTCACAGGGAGACTCTGGGAAATCTTAAAATATTTAGTATACTAAGTAAAACTTATGGTAACTTAAGTTATTACATTACTACATAATAGAACAATAGTATATTTTGAAGAACATAAGAAGTAAGCTACACTATCAACTAATACTGAGAATATACAATATTACATTTACTTTCACACATGCACATATGCACATACTCACATATACGCTAGCATACACACGCACACACATGTCACACACACATACACACGGGTCAACAAGTGTAATATCATCCACTGTTCACATTGAATTAATTTTTAAAATGTAAGTTTGGCAAATTTTTTAAATGAAGAAACAGACTCATGCTGCCTGGTTTTCTCATCGAGTGCATTCCAAGCACGCGCAGTGGCCACCGAAAAGGATTTTGAATATTTACTGGTTCTATGCCTTGGTATTAGTAAAACCATTACAGATACGGAAGACAAAAACTACTCCATCAATAAAACATTTGTTTGTTTCATATGTCAGAAACATACTTGCGTAATAACGTGTGTGTTACAATATATATATATATATCACGTTACTGTACTATCATATATTCCTATGCGAAAACAAGTGTTTTTACATATTTTCACAGGGAATACTTGGCAAGAGGAAGAATCTTTACTAGTTATTTTTGTTTGGGAGGCACTGACGCTGTCAGAATTGCGAGAGACTAGTACCTATCCTAACTGACACTCCAATTGAAATTTACTCTCAAATACAGACATAATGGTTAACAGTCTGTTTAATACAGCACTCTATTTACGCTCATTTATAGGAAATTGGCTATCTGCAAACGTGCAAACAGGACGATATGTACCAGTTTGTTACTATGAACTATTGAAATTGTGTGAACAATTCTAATTTACTAGAATGAGCAGGAACACAGTTTTTAAACTATAGAAGTAAGAATCATATATTTCCATTAACAATTGACTGTAAAATACAAATTGGCTAAAATGAGAAGAAATATTAAGGGCTTCGAAAGTGCTTGGTTTATGGTGAACAGCATATACAGCATGTACAGGTTGTTAATAAAAAAGTATATGATATTTGGAGAGGTTATATTATAGACCAAAACAAGAAGAAGATGTCAAATAAACATGGGGTCTGAAACGCATTCCTGAACAGCTATGAACACATAGACCTATACAACTGCGACGGGATTATCAGCTGTCCACACATGTTCGTTATGAAAATCGACAATTTCAACTCGATTTAATCCAGTCTCATCTATGAACAGCATATTTGTTGTGAAATCTGGATCATCACCACATCCTTGCAGCATCTATTGGGAGAACTGCTATAGGTCGTTCGGGATAAAGTAAGCACTAAATATTTAACCTTAGAAAAATATCACTACCTGACACTGCATATAATTCAACATTAACTGAAGTTTCTTTACTACTTATATGTTTTCCAGCGAAATTACACACTACAGTTCCGTACATTTTTAAATTTAAATACAACAATACTTCAACAAAATCAACCGATACCAACATAATTATATTTTATGTAACTATTAAAACTTATTTTTTATGAAGCGGTGTCGATTCAAACTGACTACACATTTAATCTTTCGCTCGCCAACATCAAGTGACAAGTCCAGATAAGTACGACGTTTCCCGTCGTTAACCGTTACGCGCGGAAAGATACGAATTTGCTGAAAGCAGAACTTTAGCAGGACTTTATTGAGACCATAAGAGCAGTTAATGTCTGCCATTTCTCGTGAGGAATAATAGGCGTTCATTGTGCTGGCAAGAGCAACGGAAAAACTGTTATGTACACACACCATCGAAACACCCGCCGATTCCATTGCAAGTAATACAAAAGTGCGCTGCACTTACCGAGAACTAAGAACCCAGTTCACAATGACAACACGAACAGGTGTTTCTTGCCTGTTGCAACAGCAGACAAGTGTTTGAATACTGTGGCCTCGTGTGTACTACAGTCTGCAGGTCGTCTGTAATAGCAGAGAGCTTGGTATAGAAGGTACATAGTTTCACATTCGCGACATTGGACATGTGATCACAGCTCTTCAGGTATGCGTTTTCGTCCATGCTACGGTCTTCACAACAACGGAATTATTTTTTCATAACATCTTGTGGAAGGTACCCTATAGTAAAAGTGGGATATTCGTTCTAGAATCCTGTATAAGGGTGAAGCGAGAAAATGTGTGAGAAGGTATGCCAGAAAGCCTGTTCACCCCTTCCTAAGTGAGGACAAATTTTTAATACATTTATAATATTAAATAATTTCAGTGCTCAGAAAATTTCAAACATTCTTGACTAATAATAATTTAACAAATTCTGTACAAATTAAGTGAACATAATTTATAGTTAATAAACTGCCAACGATAACATGTGCAGTATGCATTGCTGTTTAAAGCTTCAGAAGTAATCATTAACAAAAAAAAAACACGTGTAATGTGTTTATTTTTAAGTGGGATATAATTTCATTCCATCTGAAAGTCATTTATATTACCTAAGCAGTGACAGTTGTTGACATTGAGTATATATTTCACCGTTCCCAAAAATGTATGTCCGAGTTCACTATAAGATATGTTTTTCATTATTATTACTACCCTTGATTACACAAACTTAAAAAAACTGTCACTTTTCATAATCTCCCCTATGTAAATATCCCTTAGACATAAATTTTAATGTAATTCATTAATTTAGTTAATTTGAAATCTTAATAACTCCAACTCAAACCTCCAATGCATTACATTAAAATCACCATATCTTGTCCACGCTGGAGCCAAATACTTACTACACTACTAGCACTGCAGAATTTAAATTATTCTATTTTCGGGGCTCTTTATTAACTATTACATTTGTTATTTTTTGCACGACAGAAAGTACAAGAGATTACGAGTTAAATTGTATTCGGCGGGGCTCTGTCTTTTCTTCACAGCATAGCTTGCGGGCAAAAACAGTTTTTCCCCACTGAACCGAGCGAAATAATACAAAAGCGAAAATGTTGTAAAACATAAATGACTAAGTGCTCTCGAGTGTTTTCTTTCTAGAATGAAATTATTTTTTGCTCACATTTTCTACGTTATTATAACAATGTTTAAAAGATCCAAAGACAAGTTCGGCCACACTGTGATGAACAAAAAAGTTAGCGGGGGCACATATATAGGTTAGAATTTAATCCTTGCTGCTATCGTAGCTCTAGGATAGACAACACCCTAAACCGCAGTATTTTCAGTGCTGGTGTAAGTTGACATGAGGTGAGTATGGAGCATCGCCTGAATGAAGTAGCGAGGGAAACGGGAGATCCCCGACTAAAACCAACGGAATCGTCCGGCACGATTCCCTTATACTCCATAACCGTGGTACGCCTCGAAATAATGTTACCTTACGCACAGCCCGCGAGTAACAGAAAGTTTGGTAAGACAGTATCTAGCAGCAGCAGATAAGATAAGCACTATCTCTGGGATATTCAAAAGTTTCCACGAGTGTTTTCACAGTTAACTCAGCACACAGGCACACACCGGGGCGAGGCAACTGCCACACCCATAGAGTTGACGTTTCTATGTGTTTACTACTCTAAGGATACTTAATGGCACACACTACAGCAATTTTCATCGTCATATTTATATTTCTAAATTTTTTCTTATTTTAGACATAAATTGTGACTAAAATGTGCTCTTACCTATATCAATTTTTATCTCTCAAATGATTTTGCGTAATGACTCGTAAACATCAAAATGCTCTCAATGGCGTATGTCCAAAACATTTTTTTTGTTCCTTATACGAGCCCATTGCAAGAATCGTTCAAAGATCCGGTCTAAATTTGCGTTTTACAGTTTTATGTACCCCACTAAAACCAACGGACATACCAAACTGAGATAATTTACAGTGAATAACGATGTTGTATGCTACGAGGTCTCCCATATAAAAATAAATTTCTTAAATTTTTGTTGTAATTTTAAAATGTTTTTGAATTTTATTTGGAATTTTATTTTTAGCAATTTTTAATACAAAAATATTATTTTCTGCTTTGTATGGGATACCTTGTAGCCTATAACATCGGTATTCATTGTAAATTGTAAACAAAATCTAAATAATTTTATGACAAAAAAATTTTGTCACAATTTGTGTCTACAATAAAAAAAATTTACACGTAAAAATTTAAAATATGACGTTGAAAAATGCTGTAGGCCGAGCCCTTAAGGGCGCGATTTACCTCAGTTTTCAACGTCTTTATTAATTTTTATATTTGTACCAGATATTTTTTTTTCGTATTTTGGACATAAATTGAGATTAAATCTTCCTCTTAAGAAACTTTTGTATCTCACATAGTTTTTGCGTAATGAGTCGTAAACTTGAAAATTTGCACTTTACGGTTTTAAGTACGCCACTAAAACCAACTGGCATATCAAACCGACAAAATTCTCAGTGTATAACAATGTTGCAGGCTATGATTTGACGTACATAAATACAAAAAATTAAAATGCTGAATTTTCAAATGAAAATAAAAATAAATAAACAAATTTTTAGAAATACAAAAAAAATATATATTTTTTGTTTTATATATGTCAATTCATAGCCTACAACATTGTTATATAGTGTGAATTTTTTTCAGTTTGGTACGTAAGTTGGTTTTAGTGGCGTACTTAAAACCGTAAAGCCTAAATTTTGACGTTTACGACTCATTACGCAAAAACTATGAGAGATACAAAAATTTCCTAAGAGGAAGATTTAATCACAATTTATGTATAAAATGAGAAAAAAATATCTGGTACAAATATAAAAATAAAAAAAGACGTTGAAAACGGAGGTGAACTGCGCCCTTGAAGGACAAGCGGCGCGATGTCATTCTTACACTGTTTCGGAAGACATGTTGGAGTTGGAGAGTCGTCTTTGCCAGCTCTTTTAACAAATGCATTTAATTTTGAGACATCTGCTTCGCCTGAAGTGCTATGTCTCACTACATATGGATAAAATTCTTTTCGGTCGACACGAAATATACGGGCGCTGACACGATAAAAACATTTATAAATTTTGAGTTATAAATCACTTACTCATACACTGCCTTCACATACTCTGAATCGACATCTTCTTGAGCGTGTATTTCTGTACCCATAGCTGTATCTGAAACGTGAATTGCAAATAACTGGTCAGAGTTTTTCAAAACTTGTTTATCGATTTAAATTTATGTCTAACATAACTATACCCTAAATGAAATTTTAAAATAACTTATACGAATTGTGTCATTGATTCAAGAAAATCGTCTAGCGTCAGATACATAAGTAATTAAATTCTTTAACATTTATTCATAACACCATATATTTCAGACAGTTTGCTAACTCGCCTTTACGTGCAGCTTACTATACATGCATTGTGTTTTACCTAACAGCAGTTTATTTTCATAGGACACGAAATGAGACAAATACAAATAATTTAAAATCACTAAACAGCGTACATAAATTACGAGTTGTAGATACGTCTCTTAAATAAAAATATATAAACCCTAAGTATAAAAACTCTCAATTAAAGTACAAATATTTTTCATTTTAAATGCATTTTACTTTTACATTTAATTGTTTATTTTTTCATGAAAACTCAGTAACCGAAGATAACCGTCATATTTACAAATTAATTCACTACTGTCTAAAATACATTAGACGAAATCTCACTAAATAGTTAATTAGGATTTCGTTCACCCCATACTTCCTTTCTAGCCTACGTTTGCTTTAACGCTGAACATTACTGCTTGAAGGCACACAAGAAGATTAGGGAAAATTTTAAATTATTTATATTTTAACTGTACGATTTAAATTTTACACCCACATTGTCAGCTCATGTACATAACCTGAAATGTAATTTTTTTTGAGAAAACGTTTACAATGATTTTAAAAAATCTTAAGTAAATTCCTTTACTTGTCGAAACTCACCACAGATGATGTCCAGTGCACATCGAGTGATGTAAGGGTAAATGTTGAATACGTTGCCATCTGCTTTCTTCCGCAATTTATCGATAAGTATCTCGCTCTTCTCATTGAATACTTCCACGAAAGTGTCGAGGATCTTGAAGTGGAATGTTGGTGTGATCATCTTTCTGTGCGTGTGCCATTTCATTCCTCGAAAAAAAATATATATATATTAGTCCATCAGTAAAATAATAAATACATAATAAATATTACATATAAATTATAGTTTATATCGTTGACTATCAATCGCACATAGACTTAATTGAATAAAATTAATGATTACAAAATATATTGAGTTCTTTTTAAATTGCATGACAAATTTTAAACTTCTAAACAATTTTCGTGTGTATGTCTATATATATATATATATATATATATAGAGAGAGAGAGAGAGAGAGAGAGAAGAGTGTGTTTTGTTCAAGAAGTGGTAGTTATATTTTGCAGTAATATATGAGTAAATGTTACGAAATTATATGTGTAATACTTTTTACGTAAAAAAATGTCATATAAAATTATAATTAATGAAATAATCACAATTTTTATTTTATAAGTAATATTTTCAACATGATACAAGTTGTGCGTGGTGAATGGAAACAGTGAAAGTCCAGAGTCAAGCTTGCTGGTTTTGTAATTGTTTTTTCCTCTGAACTCGTGAAATCCACCAAGACTTTTGACCTAATGACAGACTTGCAATATACAGAGAATTTAAAGTTATAGATCTTCGTTCATTAGCCGGTTCCAAAATAATAGCAAAATCTGTACTTAAACTCTTATCTGTGCTTGACTGTGTCAGTCGTAACGTCACCTAAATATTTATACATATATTGTGTTAAACTATTTTTTCGTTCTATGACTTCCTGCTAAAATTCCTAAGCTATAATTCTCTGTATGCCGTAAACTTTAACCTCTGGTTCACCAAAAATTTTGCTATAAATACATTTGGTACGATTTTTTTTCTCTATGTGAGAAATTGGTAGACGTTAGAGATTGTTGTGAATATCCATAGATGTGCTAGGAGATATCTGCGGTGTTTCTTGGTGCTGATATAATATTTGCATATACAAATCTAGGCTTATTTTAACATGAGAGGGAGTGGCAGATCTTTCGTGGCTTTGGACGTTCCCATACGAGTGTGCTGAAGAATAAGGGAAGACTACGTTTTCTTGGTGTCATGGTGCCGTTTCTGATGAAGATCTATAAAGAAGAGACGTCAATTTTTTCTCTGGCCGCAGTAAACTAAATATTTTCTTTCTGCTGCTAATTTTTCTTAACTGGTACCGTATGTGACGCATAAATTATTTTTTTCTAACTCATCTGGAAGGTCGTCACTTAGAATAATATTTAATTAATGTTATACAGCGCGTCAAAATTTTATCAGCAAACCCTTAATTAAACTTGCACTGCTACAGAAGCTAAGTCGCATTGGAGCAGAAAAGAATAATACTAATTAAATTTGAAAATAGTGTATATAAGTATTCACTACCATATTTCTTGTTTCACATTAAGTTCTAAAAAATTTAACAAAATTATTATAATTGTAGTCTGACGTCACAAGTATTATCCTGTTAGTACTGTTACAGGATCTGAAAACTTATTTATTGACTGATAAATATTGTGCTCGGGATATATCTACATTCCATTAAAACTAACTTTAAATAAGTACACATGAGCCTTAATCTGTGCCTAAACTTTGCTTCAATTTATAGTAATGAAGCTCAAGTACGTTATATTCTAAAAAATAACAAAAAAATTTGAAATGACAAATGACTCTATTCCTTAAAGTATCCTAACTTTCAGAAAAGAAGACATTATTATGATCAAAACTTTGTTAAAATGAACAAGAACTTATTTCAGATCTGGAAACACCCAAATACCTGAATAGTAACTATATTTTGTACATGTCTTAGTTGGTGTTTTGTCCTTTGTAGCATATTTTCTAAGGTGGCACTTTTTCTCAGAATTATTCTTCCTAGTTGTTTTTATATAATAACGGATATTGTCTTAGTTATTTCCTAAATCATACAGTAAACTCCAAAATAGAAACTTGACGCGCACAACATTGCTAAATTAAACTACGCCGATTTGCAAAATTATGAAAACAAAGAACAAAATAGTAAAATGTGGCTCGCTGCGAAACCACACCGTAACTAATAATTGTTTGTATTTAATTACCTGTACTTGTAAGCAGACCTGTTCCCAGCCAAGGATAAAGGAACTTGTAAGCGAAAGATTTCTCCAGGTGCCTCGTGGAACTTAAAATTTGCTGAAAATACAATAGAAAATATAATGGATTGCGAAGTGATCATAAATTACATGCACTTTGTTGATTTCGAGCATAAAAATAAACTTATTTGTGTTGGCTGGCTTGGTTAACATGACACTGCAAACACCGCAAGTCTCACTGGCATGTACGAATATTGAAAATAAAATTTTGTCGCATGGAAGAGGCAAACTGGTATTCAGAGGATGAAACTGACCATAAAAATTTGCATAAACTTAATGCAATCCGAAAAGAAGGAATAACCCCTAAAATGAGTCAGTCGCTCCTACAAAGTTATCAAACTGTTTAGCTCATGAGATCGTTAAGTGGGCGTGTCTTTCAGAATGACTGTTGAGTTGGTAAAGATGAGAAGGCTATTCATTCTCTCTGCTTTCCAAAGTTGACGGATTCTGAGTCAGGTGCGAACACAAGATAATCCATTTTTTTCTCCGAACAGCCTTAAGAACGCCGTCTTGTGGATATATTTTGCGTGCCCAAGGCACAAATGTTCCGGTACATTTATGGTGATCTACATACTTGCATAGGAAACATCACAGCCTATATGCGCGAAGAACTGAACTGTCATCACCCTTAGATTGTCAGCTCGCCTCTTAATAACGTTTATCGATGACATTATTATTTGAAGAAGAAGAAATGATGCAAATGCTATATGACCCTTTTGTACTTCAGAAGTATTGTAACGGAATTCCTGCTTACGAAATAAAAAAAAAATATTTTGCAACTTTCACCTTCACGTAAGTCGTAAAGTTACATAGAAGACGGAAATAGTTGGGCATTAAAACAATCATATAACGCAAGCTGACAGGATTACAGAGTTTAAACAATTTTTATCATTTATAAATATATTACTGAAGTTCTGAACACATATAGGCCGCCCTGCTCTTAAGGGTGTTCATGTGATCAGAAAATATTTTCTATACTGTTAGTACATTTTTCTTACTTGTAATATTTTGTCAATACAGGCGTGAGGAAAGAGTAAAGGATCAACATATGTTTATTTTTCAGTTTATTGCGATAATCATGAAAATGTAATATCTTGGTTATAAACTGTTATTTTTGCTAAATTAAAATCCTATTGAGTGTCATACAGTATGGCCCAGAATAAGGCACACCGAAACTTAGCAACGCACCAAATCGTTATCTGAGAGTACAGCAGGTGGTTTTGCAAACTACTATTGGCTGCTATATTTCTGGAACACATCGTCTGACGATAATCTTTTATTTCTTTTTTATTTTAGGCATTCTTCAGCGTTCTCGGGGTTAACCGATATTTAAACAAATAACATGCATTACTTTTGTACTTTACTCTGAGTTATTGTGAAGTTTAAAGTCAAAATCACATTTACGTTGTCTTAACATTTACTAATTTCAACGTGCTGAAAGTATTCGTGTTAATAATGTAAAACTGAAATACTATACCTCAATATGATCGGCCTGAACTAGGTTTACTTCTGGGTATGGTCCTATCCATGTACACCATATAGACTTGTACGAAGAAATATGATGTTTCCGTATGTGTTCCAAAACACCTAGAAAATAAAAATGAGATATAAATTAATCTACGCATCTCCCTACTTAATTCCTATAAAATAAAATATCACCAGATGCAGGGATTCTTAAAAAAAACTCTTCTCTTCGCCAGGAATTTTAAACAACGGACGTGAATTGTACTAAGCTACCTACAAACGTGTTCACAGAAATTGTCTAATCTACAGAAACTTGTGACTAAATCAACAATAAAATCACATTACTTGTAGTGCCCATTATTTTGTAGAAATATTTTTTACTGAAGTCTCTGAAGTAAGTTCATTGAAATAATTTTGTGGCGACGACAAACGTTATTCGTGAATAAGCTATTTTAACATGTTTAACAAATTTTTGAATCCCAATATTATCTCTTGCTAAGATACTAGTCCCTGAAATATGTAATCGCAAAATGTAAAACGCAGAAAAATAATTGCGTTGAATTTCTTCCATCAGTGATGTCAATTTGTCAACAAAATTACCTCTATGTATATAATTACTACACAAGCAGTGAATATGAAATGAAAACGTAAGACTTAGTATTCGCTGCGAAGGGTTTTGAAGGGTTCTCATCTGGTGATCTGTAATTTAATTACAAAAAATATAAATTATTGAATTTATAACAATATCTACGTGCCGAAGTTTTCTGTAGGAGACTTGAAGGTTAATTATTAGAAAGAATAATCACATAGAATTTGTGGCCAACTGCAGTACAGATGTCACTCACCATTTCGAGGTACGAAGAAGATCCAGAAGGTGGTGCCGACAATTGGTAGAGAAAAAGGCCCAGGCAATTTTGACAGACGCCAAGAGAGTTTAATTCTTCGAAACAGCAGTCTTCCCAAATACACGCTAGAGATTAATACAGCGGTCAGTGTGAGAAGGAAAGACCACAAGTCCATGGTTCCTGTAATCAAATCCAAATCATGTAGCAACCCCAAATCTTGTAGAAGTCAAGTTAACATATTCATCAGATAACTCGCAAATAGTGGTTTTAATTTAACCAAGCATCTCGAGTGGCAACCAAATTTTTCATTTCTTTCGGTTTGTTTCCATAGTACTCGGAAAAAATAATAAATGAGTAATTACGTTTTGATATCAAACATTTAAATCTCTGACTTTTAAAATCTGCATGAGGTAGTGTATGCTGTTAGTGAAACACTACCGTATTAATGACTGTATCAAATCACGCAAGCGACTTGATTATTAGTGAACTCGTACCCTGTACTGATGCACACGTTTGCTTGTGTTCTTGCACTAATGCATCTTAATATATAAAACACACTGTAAGGTTTTTTTCCTTATAAGGTTATGACAAGTCCTCTATCTATTTACCTTACAGTTAATTTGAGGGCTAATTTAAAAAGCAAGAGAAAATACAGTCGTTGTCTGAGAACACAGTTTGTGCCTCAGTGGAGTTAAACATGCCCGATTCCCAGAGAGCAATAACACGAGGTTTCTTTTAATTATAATTTTAATTG
>PNEQ01002986.1:0-101197 GCA_003012365.1 Medauroidea extradentata | reverse complement strand
AGAAACCTGGAGACCATTACCACTGATAAATTCTATTACAATATAAATTACAAAACCAGGAACACGTAATAAAATAACACGGCTCGAGGTGTCTACGGCCAAAGATACTTAAGTATACATAGACAAACAAACGTCAATATTCCTAAACATAAACAAATCAGGCGGATATATACAAATAATCAATTGCTATGTTACAACACTTATGTGTTTCTGCATTAGCATTGTATCCCACTTGCACATTTGTTTTATCGCCGCCTTTTAAACATCTCCACTAATATACATAGGGTCCCTCTACCCATGTGACTTTGGATTCTTGCGAACCTGACACCTTATTTATTTACACACATAAATACCCATGATTAATTGAAGCACCATCACCACTGTGTCCCTGAATATTATCTGAGTACAGCTGTGACTTAGATTAAATACTCATGTGTACCCGTCCATTCTAGCTTTATTTACAATTTTCTATATGTATCTTCCCGTACACGTCTAAGTGTTTAAGCTGTTAAGGCGCCCGCCTGCCTGCCTTGTAGCCAGCGTTGCAGCGTGCTAGCAGAACGCTTTTATCTAAGAAACTATTACACGTGTTTCTAATGTGTGCATTTACGAAAAGAACAAACACTTCAAACGACATCGGAATAGTAGTTTCAAAACATCACGTTAATTATAAAGACAATTTCAGAGCACCTCAAAATAGCTAAAAATGGCTTTTTCAACCTATGATATCTAAACAACTACAGAAGGTATTCGTGTGAAACTACAATGGAGAGGTGTATTGGACTTTGCTAAAAACTTTCCAGGAATAAAAAGATGGTCACCACTGAAAGTGTCAGTCAGGCGAGTGTCCTACGACACCACTGCACGCCGTTTCAGTGCCTTGCGGTAGAGTCGACACCGCACCAGATGAGCCGGACATCATCGCCCTTGGCGCTGTACCTCACTCACACAAACACACGGCCACCAGGCGGGCACCTTAAGGGCGCCGTCTACCCGCGCGTGAGAGGCTCAAAAGCGACGGAGCAGTAAGGTCGACCTTGAAGCGCGCATCAAAAGCCTCGTCGCCTCAACGAGCCAAGCGCTGAACTAGCGTGCAAGCTTCCCGCTGAACCGTTTTTACTATGGGACTTTCAGCGACAACACTATCATTTTATCTTACGCGACGAAAAAGTAAGAGTCGCTCTACGGGTCTATAATATTCCGAATATCGTGAAAATGATTACTCTTACATAAAAATCAGCGTAAAAAGTCCCGAATAGGTCACTTTCACACTCAAAATAATACTTGTTAGGAACGACAACAGTTAATGGCAAAATTATATACCTGTACTAAGATCCTTAAATGCTTTTCGTAGCCTAACCGCGTGACAACATGTTGAATGGTTTTCGATTGAAATCAGGATTGTTAAAGGTCTGCGCGCCTCTTCACGATTATAGTAGACGGCGCCTTTAAGAATCGTGCTCATGGTAACTAACTTAGTCTTCACAATATGTGAAATCATAAATAATACCGTTTTTTTACACAAAACGTAAAGTTGCGAGCAGTTTTTCTAGCTAAATGCGGAACATCCTTTTTTGTTTTGGAGACCCAGAGATGATGTTTTCCACTTATTCATTCAGATTTAATTAAAAACCGGATAAATTCAGTTTTGTACCAACATAAACTACCTTAAAAATGTTTCAGAATGTTTTCAGGTGAAGCGTTTATTGTAATTTAAGGGCGTTCACGTGGCAAAAATTTCGCACGGCATAGTGATCGCTTTATAGTATACGTTACTTGTGAATATATTTTCTACTTGTAAAATATTTTTAACTTCCATAGTTTTCCATAGTGACATGTCAAAGTCTAAATTTGTAAATTACGGGAACATGAATATAACAAAAACTAAGCATCTTATCAATATAAATGACACTCTGAAATTATGTACTATGGGCAATACGCTAAAATAATTAAAACCAGAAAATGAGATTCCTTTGTACTTAAAAAAATCTGACAATGATGGCAATTTACTTACGGCAAATTAAAAAAAAAATTACTGTTGTGCGTTATTAAATATTTTAGCATATCCTCCATAGTATATAATTTCAGTGTAATTAGACACTTAGTTTTTGTTATTTACATGTTCCCGTAACCTGCGAATTCTGATTTCGGCATGCTGCTATGGAAAAACTGTGAGAGCTAAAGAATTTTTACAAGTAGAGAATGTAGTCACAAGCAACGTCTATAAATCTACTATAACACTATGCCATGCAAATATATAATTATGCATTTTGCCATGTGAACACCCTTAAGGTTTGAGAAGCCTCTATCTAATGTAATTTGAATTTTCATTGTGTCAGTCATACTCACTAAATTATGAAGTCTTTCTTTGGAGGTTTTATTGTTTTTTTTTAAGTAAATTAGTATGCCATAATCTTTTATTTAAAGCGTCTGTTATCAGTAGATCATGTACACTATATGTTGCCATATCATAAATTATTATAACACTCTTCATGTCTAGATACATAAACTCTATTGCTAATCGTAGCGAAGTGGAATTATGTTTAAAACTAACATTACTTAACTTATTACTTTAAAAAGCAAACTGTAAACTTAAATTCTATTCTTAAGCTATTATTTTTCGCCCGGAAGTAATTTTTGTAGAGTCTTTTAATGTTTCTTGCAATGGGACAGAATAACGTACTGTACAGTTGTGGACATACGCCATTGCAATACTATGTCGTCCCAGAAATCTTAGAATGAGACTAAGAGAAATCGAACTAACGAAAATCGAAAAAATAAATAAAATGATCAAACAAGCCTAGTTTGGCTGTAGCCAACACATTCATAATCCAAAACATTATGTAATTTCACTTTGGTAGTACATATAAATGGGAAGATTTATGAAGCGATCAAAGCACAGGATAAACTGGTCAGTACAGACGACACGAGTGTGACTTCTACGCATAAGACGTGCAATGTTTCCGTCATTTTAAAAGGATAGTGCAAATCAAATGATAGAAATGTAGTACATGCTTTTAAATATCGCAAATTTAAATACACGCATATGAGGTAGCATTTAAAAATGTGATAATTTTTGATTTGGCATCATTTTACCGGCAAAACTTCGTAGCTCCATTCTTGTGTCATGATAGCTAAGTATTTGTAAACCCTTTAAAAATAAATTATTTACAAAAATGTTTTAAAATTATATAGGGTTATTTTATACAACTGTTATGTAAAATAATGTATTTTTCCCACTGTGGAGAAAATTAAATAATTTTTTTCGCCTTACTAAATTGATAAGGAATGGAGTTACGAGGTTTTGTTATTAAGATATGTGTATACCAGCAAAGTCATTAAACTATACAAACATATTTGTGACTACCTTCAAAGTAAAAAAATCTTATTTCTATTATATTAATTTAGGCTACATGCACTGTGATACTCATAAGCGTGTAAACATTAAATATGAGAAAATTACCAGAATAGTACCTCCTAATACCTGCAAAATACTTGAGCAATAAACGTACAAGTGGACTTGTATAAAAATTACAATTACGCCCTTGACTTCTCAAGTTCTCTCAGTTACGTACATGAGACTCACCTGAAAATGCTGGCTGGTAAGAGGCGTTCTCTTCTGTACTTATATTTAACTATTTTAAGTTTCGAAAATCTACCGGATATAGTAACACATCACTACGAATCAGAATGATTGTGTTTCAATGTTGTGAACCTGACCACGAACTATACTCGGACAAGCCGTGGTGAAGGCTTTAAAAAATATTCAACACTGGCTGATATACGCCGGGTTCCACTCTTATCTACTGCTATTTAATCGTTGACGTTCAAGGTCGTTTTAAATTCGATTATGCAAGAACATAAACAAGGCATTTACAACATCCACAGTTATTTAGCATGAAGTGTCATGGTTAAAGTTTTCAACAAATGTAGAACATCTTACTCTGTACTAAAATTGAAGTCATTAAGTATAGTTTACTTAGTTTAGGTGCGTTACTAGAATTACCATTCCAATAATAAAAATTGAGAAAATAAAACGAGTTGTACAATTTTCAAGAATTTTGGAAACCTCTAGGTTCTAGGTGTTTCATTTTAAGTTAAAGTACCCAATTGAAAATAAGAACAATATCCATTTATTTCACAACGCAAATTCGTATAACCGTTTCTCGCAGAAAATTTTATAAATAATTTTTTATATATTACAACGCTGCGATTTTCTCTAGAAATTTTTCTTTAACGATTACGTATAGTCGTATTTTTCAGAGATATAATGCGGGTAGAAAATTATTCTTTCTACTACTGTAACATAAACCTTTGGTAGTAATAAAATCAAAATTTTTGTGAGGAGGTGTTTACATTCTCTAATTGCTGTTGTATCATTTTTATGTGATAATTCCCTTCATTTGCTGTGTGCCATAACTGACTCCGAGTTCTTTAGCAAGTCTTAGTATTTCAAACAATAACAAATAATCTTAAAAATATGGGTCTTTAAACTATCTCAACCAGTCATTCAACGAATAAACAGAATTTAGGTACATGGCCTAGGGATTACCTTTATTTCACATTTCACAGCGTTATCGTGTTGGTATCGAAAATACCAACATCTGGTAACTATTTTAGCAGTAAATACTAAAAATGATTTGTTATTTTAAACACCACTCAATTTGTTGTTCACAGCGAATGATGCTAGCTATATTTCCCTGATGTAACCCAATAAAATTAAAAAAGATTCGAGGTTTCTTAAGTTAAACCAAACTTTGTTGACATGCTAATAACTTCACTGTTACATATAATGACTTACATACGAATGCGTGTTGTTTCGATAACATTACTTGCAGCTACATTTTCCCCGCAGTGAAAAAATCTTCCATATTGTCACGATATGATGACCTGAGCACTTAGACTACAATTTAACTGAAATCAACTGACATTCTAAAATGTAATAAGTAGTCTTAACATGTTGTGTCACGTCCTATTAAAAATGCATGAGAAAATAGTGAAGTGCTTTGATATAATTTATTAAACAATTCTATATTTACAGAATATTTTGAAAATTTTAACATAACTTAAAAAATATAAATATACAGGTTGAGTCGGGAGGAAAGGTACATGCTTTGAGGGGTGATAGTACCGGTGATTCTGAACAAAATGTTTCTAATAAACATATGTCCTTTTCTTAACCGAATGTAAAATCAGCTATAAGGTTAAAATTAGTATGTAAGTAACAAAATGTAGCTTTTTTAAAACGAAAATATTATACAATGTTTGAAATTATTAAAATGTATTTTGAGTGCAAAGTGTGTAATTTGTGAGGGTAACAAGAGATGTTACTAATGAAAGTGGTAATAGGCAGATATTTCACTAAACAAAATTGATATTATCAAAATGGAAAGTTAAAATAAACGATTTATATCACCAGACGCCCGTACGTGGTTGCTGCTTAGTATTCACACTGGCCGCGGTTATGTAGGGGCTAGTGCGCTCGCCTCCTTGCGAACTGGGTGTAATTCCTGAATAGTCCAATAGGCAAATTTTTTGCGTTTCATAAATAATACCACACATTCGTTAGTATTCGGTACATCTAAGGTGTACAGTTGTGTACAATCACCAATATTTCTTGCAGCAGATCGTATGACACCCTAACACACACGTATTTTCTAGTCGGGAAACAATGCAAGGTCTTATTCCGAAGGAAACGAAAGAAATGTAATGGAGCTATCTGCGCAGCTCTTGACAGTGATGTCTTGTAAGCCGATGAAGGTGCCAGCCCATGTAGCGCAGTCGGTAAAGCGAAGGCCTGTGGTGCGAGAGGTCTCCGGTTGGCATCTGGGCCCGGGCATGTTTGTTGTGTTGTCCTTCACTCCATGTCACCCTCGTCGGCTCTAAATACCTCGTTTATAAAAGGCCGAAATACTCTCACATTCACCCCCCCTACCTAAATTAAGGTGAATCATGTGAGCATGGAGTGGTACTGGAACGGAAAACAGAGGTAACAGAAAGACCCATCACCACCCCCCTCGCCCTCTTCATGTATTTGCCACAATTACTCACATGTAAAAAAATCTGCCTATGAGGCTATTCAGGAATAACACAAAGTTCGCTGTGATTGGAGGCGAGTGCACTAACCTCGACATAAGCGCAGCCGCTGTAAATATGAAGCAGCGACTATACGTAAGGGGGTCTGGTGATGTAATTCGTTTGTCTTCATTTTCCGTTTCAATACTATAAATTTTGTTTATTGAAATAACTGTTACCACTTTTATTAATAACATTTCATTTTATCTTCGCAAGTTAAGCGCATTACATTCGTAATTCATTTTAATAATTTCAAACGCAATGTAATATTTAAATTTCAATAAAGTTGCATTTAATTATCTATTCACATACTAAATTCAATCTCATAGCTGATTTTACATTGTATGAATCTTTTGCATTATGTTATGTTTTCACATTTACTGTAATGACGTTTGATAATTTAAAATACTGGATTTTACTCATTAATGAGTAGTTACTATGGGGCAGTTTTTCCAATAGTGGGTGATAATTTATGTGACCCATTGATATTTTTTTCCCTCGTGCAAACTAGAGGCATCTTTCAGAACCAAACACAACATTTGTGAAAGTGATTTTCTTACCCAATGAAGCTGTACTCTCAGTGACATGAAATGTGTTTTTAAATGTAACGACACTAATTAACTTTTATGTGTACAAATTTCGTTCCATATGGACAATTGCTTTTTAACCATCAGTAAATGCTTAGCTCAGGGTAGAGTACAGCCAAAAATTCTTAAAAATGTAATAACTTTCAGACGGTTGTGAGTCGGATGATTCAAGTTTGGTTTATTTGGTAGGTCTTGGGTCTCTATATCACCTGCCTCTTTATTGACGTCTACTCACGGAACACCCTGTATATATCGAACCCGTCTAAATATTCAGTACATTTTTATACAGTATGATCATTATGTAGGTGGCCGCAAAATGGTAGTAAGAGTTTTTGAAAAATCTAAACCTCAGTATTGCACAGAGGTGATACGTGGGTTTTAATGAATAATCGATTTTGCTTGGACTTAACGGGCTATCGTCATGATTTTCACTTCACTTGGTACTTACACAAATATTTAAGATATTAAATTAATATTTTTCCAAATTTACTCCTTAAGGGGTTGAGAAAAGCATAATATTTGTTTTCTATCAGTCAATGATATCTATCTAACAGGTAGATATATTGGGGATAGCTGTGTTTATAGTAGGATAGTCCAACTGATTTGTTATACGCTAATAATTTTTATAATTCTAATTTATTATTTTTTTACGCTGGCGTTAATGTAAATTTTAATCTTTGTATCTAGAATAGTAACCTTTATTTAATAATTTCATGTAGTAGTTTGATTCGAACGGGTGACGTTTGGGTGCGCCACAAATCGTGGTTAGGTTGCTGGTGACGTGTGCGCGGCAAGTATTACGTTGAAAGTCGTCAACTTGACTGGTCAGAGGGAACTGCGAGGCAAAGTGTGTCTCGTCTCTACCCACCTGAGGACATATGGTGTGCGGTTTGAATATTTGTGGATTTGCTACAATATTAACTGAGACATTCTCAGCTGTTGTAGAGAATGTTACGTCAGTGGCAGCTTATTTTCTCGCAAGCAGAACTTCGTCCTCTGCACGAGAGACCAACAAAATGGTAACCGCTCCTCGTTCTGCCTGTTCAATTCTACTGCAGGGGCGCCCCTCAGCGACGCCGGATACGACGTTGGATGTGAATTCTTCTTGAAAGAAGTTTCTACGTGAAAACAGGTAGGGTGTCGACCAGTGTTTTGGTTCTACTGGACGTGGGCGAAAGTACTCTCAGTTTAAAGTGGAAATATTCGCTTGCGAAGTAGCGTTAAAAATCCAAAGGTACCCGTCTGTTAGCCACTTGATTGTCACCCGTCACTGAACATTGACTATGTTAGACGCTATATTAATTGTAAGAACTTGTATCCCAAAACAATTGTAATAAGTATGTTGAGTAAATGTTGATACGCAATGCCAGTTATATTATTTAACAGCAGATCTTAACGTTACATATTTGGACTGTTCAGAAATAATTTGATTTGGGATTTAATGGTGCTGCCCTATGTATTACGTATCAGAGGGAGGCACCCCTGAAATCCACAGGCCTCCCCCTCCCCCAAGCTGGAGTTCTCAGTATCAAAAAATGTTATACATATATTTTATTATATTTAATAACTTAATTATTGAGAAAATATCTTAGTAACATATCAAGGCAGACGATCCGTAAAGCTAGTACGACCAGCGAAAAATAAACGATACAGTAGTTTCACTCTACTGCTCTATCCAGACATGTTGTTCTACAATCGCCATGAGTCTAGAATATCTATGTTTTATTTTTAAATTAGTTTTCATGAATAATTTCGATGTTTGTAGGTCCGGTCTATTGTTCCGAAGGTCCTTGGCTCAAATTCCGTAAAAGACTGTGCAAAAGTGCGATTCTGACACACAAAAACTGCAAAGAAGAATAAATTAGTGTAATTTCGATGAAATCGTTCAAAAGTGGTAAAAATGTATTTTGCTGTCCACTATCCACTAAAGTTCCTCAACAGCATCTGCCCGCATTTAGAATCGCACTAACCTCAAGGTTTAGGCACGAAATACGTTTATATTTCTGCGGAACAGTATCCGCCAAAACAGCCTAATGGCACTAAACTGCAAGTGAAGGTTTTCACAAACAAGTACGTTACTGAGGACACCATCACCAATGGTTGTGCTCGTGGGAAACCAGTCTTCATACCACGTAAACTACGTATTTCATTTGATTACCTTCTTAAATTTAAGAGTCTGTAATTTACATACATCGTCAACTTTGCTGTGACTATAAATGAGGCCCAGGCGAAGTTGCTGTTGGTGGCAGGGCAAACTTAAGACTGCTTTTGACGTGGTGAGCTATAGCTACGTATCCTGCTGCAGAGTTAGCTCGATTAGCAGCTTGGTCATTCTAGCACCCTGCTGCAGAGTTAGCTCGATTAGCAGCTTGGTCATTCTAGCACATGATGACGTAACTACCAATACGGTTTTGTATTAACAGTTTTTTCTGTTATAGCAAATATATGCTGTGAGTAACACATGCGAGCAAAGCCACGGGCTCTCTGATAGTTTGTATATAGAAGACGATTTGTTTGCAACGTGTCTATGTTGCCAAGGCAACGACTGTTACTTGTTAAGTCATGTTGACCACAGAGAGGAGAAATACGCGCTTTCTCTCACCTGTACTCCTCTTCTCCAGGCCCGAGTGCACAGACTACTTAGTTCTCCTCCGACTCCCCCCAAGACACATACTTGGTAAAAAAAAAAAAAAAAGAAGTCATGACTTTCGTTTTTACCATCTGTTTTCTGCACTGTCATGATGACTAGGATCGGTCCTCGTGTACTTATTCTCGGTATGCGGCCCTGGAAACGTAGTCTCTCGCTGTGCGTCTCTGAAGGCACGTCTTTATCGACTTCATTGTCCTGATATCCATGAAAACGTAAGTTAAACTACTTCCTTTCGTTACTGGAAGACAACAAGCCAGTTAACTGCACTCTAAAGCCTAGTTGACACCGAAAAAATAACAGTAGCAATGTTACTTACAAAATGTAATTTTCCAAAATGTTATCAACACATTCTAAGCTATGGTACATTGTTTTATAGCAATGTTGGTAGCAAATGTGTTATTAACGTTGCTGGAAACACCAATGTTGCTAGCTAAGTTGTAAGAATGATGAACGGAAGTTAATAACAATGTTGATGACAAAAATTCCTACAACATTGCTGATAACATTGCTAGTTACATTTTTTACCAACAACCTTTGCTCTTTACCGCCTTAGAATGGGTCAGAAAAAATAATAATATCAACAGTGTTGGTAACAAAGTTATTAACATGTTTCTAAAATTCATAACTTTTCTTGCTAGCAAATGTTTTCAACATAATTTAGTAAAAACAGTTATTAACATTTTTATAAATATTAACAATGTTGATAACATGATGTCAACAATTTCCAAGCATTTTTACAACATTGTTAATAACTTTGTTGAAAACACATGTTATTAGAAATGTTATCGTTGGTGTAAACTAGGCTTTATTCATTCATGCGTAATAACTAGAGTTGTGCACATTTCGCGTTATTTGTTGGAGACAGGCTAGAATTCCCTGGACTAGGCCTATACTCACCCAAAGACACTCCGTGGTGTTCTTTGCTCCGGGACAAAGATTTTTTTCCGACCGAACTCTGCATTATTTTGCAACTAGTCAACATTACAACTGTACATTGTGCCACAGCACACAGTCTCGGATTTTTACAAGGCATTTTGCATATTGTTAAAAACATTTTAGTTCTTAGTACCAGCGTGAGCAAACTACCGGGCATTGTCTTAGCTTCAAGACACTCTAAAATAAAATATTTTTGAATACAAAGAATTGAAAGTTATTTTTGACGCAAAAAGTGTGAAGTTTTAAGTATTCAGTAATAGTAACAAAAATTTAGTTAAAAATAGATTACTGGAAGAATCTTTTTATAAATCTATTTGTAAGTTTTCTAATGCCGTGTACGTTTAATGAATTATTTCTTGGTTACATACATAAAATAACGTTATTTTTAAAGGAAATGTTTTCAAAGAAAATATTAGTAACCCTAAATATGTGTGGTTTTCATTTTTATTTTCTAAATCATATCTCTATAGGAAGCTAGACAAATTTAGAGAGAATTTTTCTCCTTTGCAATGTAGAAAACGTTTCTTCTGTGTCACTCAGAAAGAGAGAGAGAGAGAGAGAGAGAGAATGAGAGGGAGGGAGAAAAATAGAGATGGGATGTTAACCGCCTATACATAGGTCAAGTTGGCTTAGTTTATTCACGTAACAATACGGCGGAGTGCAATAAGATGTTGATGTAGGTCACGGTCGTAGAAGAACAGGACAGGACACTCGCCTATCTAACAATGTATTTTGCTTGACCCCCTTGTTGTTTGGCTGTAGTTAGTCAAGTTACCGAGAATGTCGTACTTTTTGGCGCTGTAATCCGGGCGGTCGGACTCAAACTCCGCCCACTTTTTTCCATTGTTAACATTAAAACGTAAAATAAACATTTCTGGAGCCATAATTAAAAACGGTGAGCGGTGAAACTATTTCATAAATTGATAAAAATTAGGTTTTGATAAAATGTTTATCTTAGTTGGAGGAAAGTGGGCGGAGTTTGAGCTCGACCATCCGGATTACAGCGATAAAATTAGTACTTTTGAAATCCTAGTTACATTTTTTCAGATTATTTATATTTTCCTGCGGTGTTTAATGTAAACAAAGCAACCTAAATAACATTCACAGCTTATAGTCCGTTACGTGCTCAAAAGTTAACACCTGAAGTCACAATAGATAATATTTTTTCAATTCTTATTATATACACGGTGGTCTTCAAAAGAGCTCATTTTATTTTGAACTACATATACCATCTGTCATGTATAGCCACCTTACCGACCCCTGCGCAATCAGTGGCGAAAAACATTATTTTTCGAAATAGCCCATATTAGATATTAAATTGTTGTCCTATACTGCAGTAGAGTTAACCCTACCTGAAGCCAGCGATAACAGGACATTATATTAAACTCTCATAAGAATAATGTTGCCAACATAATAAGAATGCGAGGGAAAACTTACGTAATTTTTAGCCAACTTTTCGAAGGAAAACGTAGACTTATGAGATCACATTTCTGTGTGTTTAGGTGTGTGTGTGTGTGTGTGTGTGTGTGTGTGTGTCTAGGTGGGTAGGTGTGTGTGTGTAGTTGTGTGTGTAGGTGTGTGTAGGTGTGTGTATGTGCGTGTGTGAACCAGTGGACCGAAATTCATCAAACATTGTGCACGTATATTCTCCTTTCACTCTAAGTTGAGCTTTAGGATAAACAAAGCAAATTATAAACAAACCTTTTCATTGGCTGCCGACCGCCGTGCACTGTGCTCTTGCATAAGAAATAGATCTTTGCTATCTGTCGTGTACATATCAATTTACTACTCCATCACTTAATGAGAGAGTTTTATTAACAAATATCTAAAATATACAGACGTTGCAAACACAATCTACGACGCTATATGTTTATTACTATAATTATGGTTAGCGGACGACACGTCCGTACAGTTGATTCACGAGTTGTTTAACGACTGACGCACTGTTAAACGTACGAGTTTCTTGGTACACTTGCCAGTATTTAGAAATGTACGATACTCAAAAAATACCAAAAGTTTAGTTAAGTAATAATTACCATAGTAAAAATAAGTCAGAAATATCACAATCAGATACGTTTTATTTTTTTAAAAGTATTTTTGGACATTAACTTAACGCGTCTATGTTGTGGCTACTGCAAATGGTTTTCCGTGCAGCCATTTTCCGTTCCAGTTCGTCCGAACCAAAATTCCTTGATCTATTTCGTTCCATCCTCGCGTCGGTTTATGTTTACATCGCTTGCGGATTAGGTTATGTGACGCTGGACGTGAACAGTGAAAATGTCTTGCATGGTTTTCGAAACGTGGATATATGTATTCATTAATAAACAAACTGGGATGATGTTAATAAGGCAAGAATAAAAAATCTCGCATAACATTCTTCACAATAAAAAATAACGAATACGTGTCGTGAATTATTGACATATTGTTTGGTAATTTATAAAAGGTTTTTTTTTTTTCAAAACGAAGTACAAAATAATCCAGGAGGACTTTAAAGTAAGTTTGATTACATTTTAACAACTTTTTTCTGCTTGTAGTACCAAATTTTCGTTACGTTAGTACCAGAATATTTGAATACGATCGTTAGCCATGGCTTGGTAAGTACAATTAAATTTCGAAATATACTGTAATTGCACATTATGTCAATATTTTTTATCAATTTTTCATGTAATTTTTGTTTCCGTGTGTCGAAAATTTTCACGCAAAATTGTTTTAATATATACTGCGTTGTTCTTTCCTATGATACCGACTGTACACAGTTTTGTCGGTTGGAAATAGTACGTCGGCGCGCTGCACAAATTGAGCCAATTAGAATCTAGCGATGTGTAATGTTATTACGTTATTTGTTTGATTCAGAACTCAACTTAGAGTGAACAGAGAATAGTACTTTGTAATCTGACGTGATTTTTTATATTGCGTTTACCTCATTTTCATATTTACAAAAATGGCGGCCATTTTAACATTTTTCGATTGAGCTAGATATCTGAGGAACCGCAATGTACAATTTCGTCAGACTTCAGACTTAGTACACATATACCACATACAACTTTGTCTTGACTTCTATGTATTTCGTTCATCCTGTACATTCACCTAAGAAAATGGCGGCCATTTTTATATTTTATTCATAGTATTAAATATCTAGGGGATATTTTTCTGAACCTCACCGAACTTGGTAGGGTAAGACCGTCTACATTGGACCACTTATACTTGTTTTACCTTAAACAACACAAAAACAAATAGTACAATAAACGGAACAATATATGTTGATATATAATGTATTACGAACCCATATATACATGACACGCATTATTTTAACGTTAATAACCTTTTCAAAAATAATAAGTTTCACACATTGGTGTTTGTTCCAATTAAGGAATAGTTTGTCCTAAATTGGACTACTATAGTCATAATTTGGACTGAACTATATTAACCACAATTCTTGCACAGCAACAAACAAAATTGAACATAGATTATTTACCATCATGACAGAAATTCTTTTTAGCTCGCGGCTTTACTTTAGCGCAATCCACATGAGCCCATTTTCTACAACGCATGCACTGAATCATTTCACGAACCTCAATTTTATCACAAACACCACAAAACCACGATTCGTTTCTCTTTGCCCCACTTGTTTTAAAGGCCATGTCTCTTGAATGTTTTGGAGTTGTACTGCTCTTTTTTGCGAGTAATTCTTTCTTATACGGCGAGCTTGTCAGGACTGCCACACCTTACGGCTTCCTTTTCGGATATTACCAGAACTGCATGATAGGAGGGGTGATAAATCCCCAGCTTTCTTAAACATAGCCCTAGGTGGTGGAGACATTTTTTCCTCCACAGCAGCATCGGTTGAAGGATTTACATTCAGGCCTACCTCAAAGTCTGAAGTTGAAGATAAGCTTTGCTCAGCCTGGTTCTTTTCTACAATCGCACCTTCCGTTTGCTTTAACACATTCACGAAATCACTGTCGACGAAAACATTTGGATCAACTGGCCATATTCCAGTTTCGGAGAAGCCGTTTGTTGCTATTGCGATGGATGCTGCCCTACCATAAGCTTCACCAAATATTTCACTTACTTGGAACTGGGTAATGGTTTTACCTGGATTCGTTCTCAACCAGTTGTCACTTGCTTGATTGTAGTAGACAGACAGTGGCTTGAAGAAACTGACGTCTAATGGCTGAAGACGGTGAGTTGTGTGTGCTGGCAGTGAAAGTAAAATTACTCCATTCTTCCTAACGAATTCAATAGCTGCAATATTTTTCGTGTGGGTAGTGTGACCATCCAGAATAAGAAGAACTTTTTTGTCTGGAGTATGACCTGTTGTTGTAACAAAGTGTTCAAGCCACTTAAGGAAAACCTCAGTTGTAATCCATCCACTTTCAGTGCATGCAAACTGACACCCAACAGGAGCACCACGAGTAAGTTCATCCTTAAATCGCAACCTTCTGAAAACTAGCATTGGCGGAACAAACATACCGACAGCACTCATGCAACATATTCCTGTTGTGTTCGTACCCCTTTCACCACTCGTTTATGACACCAACCTGGTGCTTTCCCCGTTTGTCCAAAACTTTCTGCGGCTTCTGAACAGTTGACAAAGCTTACACTTAAATCCAGGGAGGGGGCATTTGCACTCCCCTAACTTCCCTCTGAATGACGCCCTTGGTGTGCGTAATTAAGTACGTATACCTAACATGCTAATTCCCAAGAATGTAATTGAAATGGTCCGGAAATTATTGTTGCAAATATTATGTGACAAGGAAGGTTTCGAAATAAATAAAATTACGCGTATATAAATTATATACATAAAAAAGATATATGTTTATTTTAATAAATGTAATTAATGCGTATGTATGTCCCTGTGGGTCTGTTCCGGTGAGAAATGCCAAGTAAAAACTGTATGGAACAAGAGTCTGGAGAATGAAAGTTGGATAATTAATTAAAATATTTTTGCTTAAAATGGACCACTGGTCCAATATACGAAAAGACTCCCGGTCCAATATAAGCAGATCAGCCATCTTCCCGAACATTTGTGATGTACGTTGGCACACTTTTATTAAACCTGCTTAGTATTATATCAAAATACTCCACACTAATTATACTTAAAGCATCTGAGGATAAATTTACCGTTCAGAATGTCTCTTACTTCACTCTTCCTTAGATAAACGCACTGAAAATAACATCAAGTTCGTCAAAAACAAAGTAGTGCTGACCGTTACTACAAACACAATGCAAAAGGCAGTTTCCTTTACGTTCCGCACTTCCACACCACGAAAGCTTCACGCACAGCCCGACAGATGGCAGATCACTGTACTTTCCTCCACGTATTGCCGGTGTTCCGATTTAGGCGGTGGTCCAATTTACGCGGTCTTACCCTACACATATAATACACACAAAGTTGACTTAAATATTGTGTATCCCTTTCATTCACTGTTCATATTTTAAAAATGTGGTCAATTTATATATATATATATATATATATTTTTTTTACCTAGTACGACATATTTTAGGAAATATTATTTTATTTCTCCAAACTTTGTACACATATACCAAATACAAAGCTGACTTGACTGTTGTGTATTTCGTTCATCCTGTCATCATATTTTCAAAATGACGGACATTTTTATACTGTTAGCACAGTAATACACATCTCAAGATATATTTTTCAGCATTTCATCAATTTTGGTGCACATACTGCATACAAACCTGACTTGACTTTCGTGTATTTCGTTCATCCATATGTAATATTTTGAAAACGACGGCTAAATTTTATTTATCTTTGATAGACATTTATTAAATTGGTTACTTGCATATTATTTAGCAAGCTGACTTAAATGTAGTATATATCGTGTATCACACGTCTGAATCAATATTATATTTTAATATGTATAAATTACGTAAACGATTTTATCTTTCAGGAATGATTTACACCCACTTTGAGGAAAGTAGGCTTATCAGTTATACTGGTAACGACTCGTTTTCGTTGTCACAACCAAAAATACAATTAAAATAAAAACAGCAGCATATCATAAATACATGTTTGGGAAATACTTGCAGAAAGTCGGGCATGTACTTGATGACTAAAAAAGAGAAACATTTACGTAGAGCCCCCATGGTCCATATGAAATAATAAAGGCATTAGAATCACTCAAATGGACAAAGAGCATATTACGTGTTAAATTATGCAAAATACTTCACTAGTACGACACGTTTAGGCACTCGGATTAATTAAACCAATATATGAAGAAAATAAACTACGTCGTTCCACCCTCCATCATGCAAATAACAACTGCTGGCACAATTTAACTGTGTTCTACCTTTACACTATTAGATTAAGTAGCATATTATCAAAAATACCTTCTAGATTGTTTTACGAATCCAGGTGGATAAGATTGGTATTCACAGTCACCTGACCAGATTTTTCTATCACCAGGTTATGTTTAATAACCTGTAAGCAATTCCGGGTTTCTAGACGTGTTAGACGTAGCCCTATGAAAATTCTTCTTGGTTTACTGTTTAAACACCTCGAGCTGAAAATTTTGTCCTGGCCCATCTAACCTCGTAACTTAACCGCTTTATGACCCATAGGTAGGGCCACGATTTTGTGGCGAAAAGATTTTTACCCCACTTTGTTTCAGTGTCTTACCTGCAGCTTTGCTCTATGGTTATTGGCAGCGTGTTTTTTTTCAGACATGTTTCTCATTTGATTGCACCAATCAGAATAAGATTATTGTGACTCCATACGTCTGCAATTTACATAGGCAAGTGAGAGTAAAATCATCCAGTCATAGACGATGTAGCAGAGCTGCCGATGTGCACATATAGCGCATTGAAACCAAATGTTGCAAAAATCTTTTCGCCATAAAATCGTAGCTCTGCCCATCGTTTCCAAGTGAAACGCAAATGAAGAGTACATTATTAGCAAGTTCTGGCCTGGTGAGAAACCTACTTGTCCTACACCTTAAGAGTTAGTGGGCCTGGCGCGTGAGACGTGCTGTAACGTGGTACGTATAGTCGTATTTCATGTAGAGTTAATAAAAATGTTTCTAATGCGTTTATCTACGAAAAGAAAACACACTTCAAATTAACTCCCTATGATTTTAAAAATGCAGTCCGATAATTAAAAACATTATTTCAATGCTCCTCAAAAGTGCTAAAAATGACTTTTTCACGTTGCTGTAGCCGAGAAAATATCAACCGAAATCGTAAAACAAAATCATAGAAACCTGCAGTGGACTTTACCACGTACTTTCCACAAATAAAACATTACGGTCATCGCTTGAAGTCCCGTTGAAAAACAGTTACTACGTAAACACTGCGAGCTAGTTTAGTCCTCCGCGCCTAGAGGCGATGAGGTTTTGACGCACGTGTTATATTCGACTTATCGCCTTCCCCGTTTATGTGCCTCAAACGTAAAAAAAAAAAAAAAAAAAAAAAAAAAAAAAAAAAAAAAAAAAAAAAAAAAAAAAAAAAAAAAAAAAAAAAAAAAAAAAAAAAAAAAAAAAAAAAAAACTACTGTCTACTAACTCTTAAGGTGAACACATTTTGGCCCTCCAAAGTTTCTGCAGCTCTTAGTATTTGAGATGGATATATCAACCTTCGTATTTTCCTATAATTAATCCCTTGCCCGAGATTTCGTGCATATTTCCTAAACACGTGTTATAACAATAGTGTATGAATTTATAAAGAATATGACAATTTTTTAGCTAAAATATTATTTGTACGCTTACGTTTATTACTAAGCGAGACTTTTCCGGTAAATAAATACAGAATTCAAGGAGCATTGCGTAATAAATGCGTGTTCAACATTCTCTATCGTGTTTAATGTTGCTTATTTATGCTTTTCCGGCATAAAGATACAACGGGATTTACTGAAATTTGTGGTGTACTTTTTAGAATGCATGTATATTCGTATGGCGTCAGTATATTGCAGGTTCACTTCCTTTTAGTGGGATTGTGTCTATAGCCAATATTTACATTTATATGAAAGCAGTCACTGTTTTCAATTATTAATTAGATGTAAGACGTACTTGTACTGTGTTGAAGTAGTGGTATGTTCTCCTTAATGAACATTTGCTTGCGTCCTATCAAAATAATTAAACATAGTTTGTGATTACTGAGGAACATCAGCTTCACTTTAAATGTAATAGTAAATCTCCCGCGCAATTTTTTTTACAATCCACATGATATACAGATTGGGTTAGTACGAAGCGCGTTCGTTTTGCGTTGTAATAGTTTATAAAAAATTATATCGTTAACATGGTTTCAATTTGCCCGTGTAGTATGAGTAATACTGGCCGGAAAATAGACTTAAAATACTTTCATTTACGTGTAACATACTTCATATTTCATTACTAAGACAGTTCAGAATTTTGTTGCTTACAGAGGTTTTTGCATGTTATGAATTTTACTTTTAAAAGTTGTAGTACAGTGTGGATTTTAATTCGATTACACATTTCAACTGTATGTCATGTATTTTATATTTTCAAAAATTAATTTGTCCGATTAAAGATTCCTGGAATAAATTTTTTACGATAACTAAAGAAAAATAGTATAAGTATTTGTGTTTCTTTCTTACGACCATTAAGGAGGTCGATCCTAGTGTGTGTTGAGGTATATGGAATGCAACTTAAAACTGTTTTCAGCGGACACTGTAATAATTTACACAGACAAGTAAAAAAAAAATTCTTTACATAACATTGTTTTCCCGTTGGCAAACAATGAAAGTTTAAATCACTCATTCAATCACCTAAGTCTCTAAGAAGAGGTTTTTTTATGATCTCCCACGTTGATAATGATATGACATGAAACACGTATTTTCTAGCGGGCATTCTGAAATCGTACATTAACTTCTAAAATCCTCATAATGACCCCGTGAATGTAGTTACAAGCACCAGTTTTGCTGTCTAAACAGATAACTTCAAGCAGAAGTAACTACAGCGGCCACTACCGGCTCCATGCGTGGTTTAAGGCCATGATATTTTATTTATTTCAAACAATTCCAAATAACTCAAATATTTTTTTAAACAAACGCTTTGAAAAATTTGAGACTGCTTAGTCATACGATACACAATTATCCAGAACGTTTTTTTAATGTACTGTTTGCTAGCAAAAATTTATTTTGCTTCATTTTTGGCATATTTTGACAACAAAATATGTGATAACTCAGGGGCAAAATTCTAAAAATTCGTTTGGTGTATTGCAACAGAAAAATTAAGATGCAAACGATGATATATAAGTGTTGAAACTGTAGGAATGAATTTTTGATATATGTATTAGTATGCGTTAAAAAAATATTTTCGTAACCACTGCAAAACTAAAGAGCGAGGGCTCATTTATGTTTCTATTTTCCTATCACAAAAGCATTTAATATAAAATATGTTCTCATTTAATATTTAAGAAAATGTAATTCAAATATGTTTTAAAGGTTACACTTTTCCTACCTCTTGTTTCTACTGTTTTTGGGATGAATATTTGTTTAAACTTAAGCTAGAGTAGATATAAAAAATCTGTTTAGTAGTTTTGTTAAAAATGATTTTTTCTACCATTAGCTAAGTTTTCACATAGCAAGAAATTGTACGGTTTCGACTGAAAAGTAAATTAACCAGAATTTCGTTAATTAAATAATTAGCTAAAACCGTAGGATTTACTGACTTGGAAAAAATCTGCCAATAAGGAGAAGATGATTTTCAATAAAACTGCTAAACAGATGTTTGACATGCTCTCGTTTAGGTGTAAAATTTATCTCGCTGAAAAGTAGAAACAAAAGAGCATTGCCTAAAAACAAATTAAATACAAGTGACATAAGCCACACAAAATAATACACGACGACATGACCTTCCCTGCATGTTGAACACACAGTTTAATAAACAGTTGCATAATGAACGCTCCCTCTGTCCTATATAAGGTCCATTATCAGTCTCTGGCGTATTCACTACATGCACGTCATGGACCAAATCAAATAATAGCAAAAAAAATCTTAAAAAACAAGTTTTTATTTAAATGCTCCAAAAATAAGAAAATATACTTTAAATTAAATCAAATCCGCCAATTTATTACATCACACAATTTATATGGTAAAACAACATATTGTTTTTCTTAGAATTACTTATGACAAGATCAAGTTACATCTTGTTTATCTAACAGGTAAATCACGTGAGAAGCTTTTATATCGAATAAATTGTGTAATGTAATAAATTGATGGATTTTATTTTTTAGTGTTTATTTTATTCTTTTTAGAACATTTAAGTATGATATTATTTTTTAAAATGTTTTTACTATTAAATTATTTTTTTATTTTTTAGTTACTACTTTTTCACGTTGTTCCCACGAGAATCAAAGAAATATCCGACGACCCTCCCAGAGATTAATTTAGAAGGGTAAGAGCTAATATACAACTGGGTTCGCTCCGATGCTCTGAGGTGGTACGTTCACGACATCACGTATGATACACCTTGATGCCACTCAGTCCTCGTAACCTAGGAATTTGAAGCCCCGGCGTATTTTAAAAAATAGTTAAAGTACCAAGTGTTAATGTGACAGCCTCATGCATTTATTTAGATAAAAATCATAACGGTAATGTGCTCAGGTTTCACTAATGACTATGCGTTATACGTGGTTCGCGGACTTCAAAACAAAAGATAGTATACATTCAGTGAGGAAACACAACGAAATTCTGTCTACAAAAAGTAGGAGCGAAAACGACGTGAAGTACGTAATAAATCTTCTGAAATTTCCTTTACCTCAAACACCATTGTAACCGTTTCACAATCAGACTTTCTTTCCAATGGGAACAATAAGACAAGGCTCATCAACATGCTCTCTCTGGCATTCCAGAGTGCAGGACTAAAGGTACAGCAGTCATTAGCAGACACTGATACATTGATTGCCCGAACAGCCATTGAGAAAGCAACTGCAGGTCGTGAGGTCACAGTTGTGGCTACTGGCACGAATATTCTCATAATGCTTCTAACTCGAGCACAAGAAGGTTTAAATATAAATGTACTTAATCCAGGACCAAAGATATACAAGGTGGGTGATATTCAAAGACATATAGGCGTGAAGAAGAAATTTTGTCTGCTCTTTATCCATGCAGTCACAGGTTGTAACAGAACCCCAGCTCTTTTCGGCAGAGGAAAAAATAAAGCGTGGAAGAAGCTTGACAAACGCAATGTTCAAACCATCGCAGAAGTTTTCAACAATCCTTCAGCAAACAAAGGCCAAATCACAACTGCTGGTGACCAGTTCCTTATCCAACTGTACACCAATGACAATTTCACGAGCTTGGATGAACTCCGTGGTCGTATGTTTGCTCGTTCTCTTGCGAGGCAGGCAGCCACTGCCTCATCTGAACTTGCAGGCCTTCCGCCTACAAGTACAACTATACTCTATCCATTCTAAGGTTGCAGCTAATTCGTTCAAGTGAATAACAATAAATAGTTTGCACAGCATAAATTTCTTTTGAAATATTGAGAAAATACAAGGTAACTGTGTTATAGCACAATCACAATGTGAGGAATTAAGAAATAATTTAATTGCTTTGATTTATTTAAATAACAGCAGTACAATTTCAGAAAATATCTACAGGTATGTTGTAGTGAAATTAGATGGGCATCCTTTACCTTAAAGTACAACAGTGCTCTAACTAGATGTTCGACAATATTCTTCAGGTTCAAGAATGGCTTGATAACCCACTTTGTCCTACCGATTGAGGATGGATGGTGTCAGGTCAATCCCGCACCAAATGACCTGTTACAACTTATTTCCAGTGCTTGTAAGGTAGATTGTGGCATAAGCTGCTATTGCCGTACTGCTGGCCTATGTTGCTCCATAATGTGTGCCCACTGCATGGGGCAGAAGTTGTTACAATATACCGACCCCTGAACTTCATGTGGATACTCTGGATGATCCAGGGGGCCGAATGATCAGACCGTTCGCCTCCCATCAAGGCGATCCGGGTTCGATTCCCGGCGGGGTCGGTCCCCGGATTTTCGCTTGTGGGAATCGTGCCGGACGATGCCGTTGGTTGTTCTCGGAGATCTCCCGTTTCCCCCGCCCTTTCATTCCGGCGCTGCTCCATACCCACGTCATGTCATCCCTAACCAGCGTTGAAGAACTCGATGTTAAGCGCTGACCAAACATATCTCACTCACTCTCACTCTGGGTGATCCAGGTAGAATATAACTGCTGCAAAGGACAAACCTACGAAAACGTTTACGATGAACCCCTTGTTTTCATCACTGTCATTGTTACACGTGACCCGCAGTTGTACAGTTTTTCGATGTACAACGTGCTACGATTTAACTTCAACCTTTTTGTCATCTGAAATACATGGCGTGAAGATATTGTTTGTACAAGTTATGAATTTTCTTCAATCACATGTTTACGTCATACTTAGTATTTGTATGGTAAAATGTTACGTAAGGTTACTAAAATAATGTTTAAAATGTGAATGTAACATGTTACTTATGAGCTTTTTGCAAGAAAAAACAATGAAGCCGGCCTAGGAGGACTTGGGACTTTCAGTATTTTGTTCTGTACACTAAAAAGTGCTCGTGTACGAATTTTCAGATTTGCAATTTTTTTAAGGTTATTAAAATTTACGTTTAAAATGTGAATATAACATGTTGCATATGACCTTTTCGCAGAAAAGGAAAAAAAAAAAAACAACGAAGCAGGCATAGGAGAACTTGGGACTTTTATTATGTTGTTCTGTACACTAAAAAGTGCTTATGTACCAATTTTCAGATTTGCAATGTGTTTTTACATGTTTAAGCCTAAAATGCCTGGGCTATCGGCACGGCTTCACTTTGACTTGGGTGTTTGGATGTATACGCTACTTATGTCAGCTTGAAGCTTACTTGTGCCTAACAAAACACAGTTTCGGGTTTGATTTCGGTTTTTTTTTTGCATCGCTGCTAGAATTTGCCCAGGGTGTAGGCCGATATTTGTTTAGGCACGACCCCGCTAAGTCTTACCGTTTAGCCGAGCAGTAGTAGGCTACGTCATCTCCTCGAAGAGCTGAACGCGGGCGTCTTTTTATTTGTATTCTTCTCAGCAAACCCTTACATCTTATACCCGTATCATGGGAGTGCATTAAAAATAACCAGACCGCCATATTGGATTTAGAATGACGTCACTTAGCTAACCATGCATTGTCATCCAAACTAAACGTGTATGCAAAATTTCATCTCAATCGGTTGGAGGTAACTGCTTTGAAATTCAATTGCGTGATTTAACAGGAACAAACATACAAACATTGAAAGTTATATAAAATCCTGTTTTTTTACTATTAATTTAGTTTATACGTTTTATTCTCAGCAAACCCTTTCATTTGACACCCATACCGTGGGAGTGCATAAAAAATAACTAGTCTGCCATCTTGCGCGGTTCACCATATTGGCTTAAAAATGACGTTACTTAGCTAACCATGCATTTTCAGCCAAACTAAACATGTTTGCACATTTCCATCTCAATCGGTTTCTGATAACTGCTTTAAAATTCAGTTGCAAGATTTAAACCGAACTAACATACAATACAAACTATACAAGTTAAATAAAAGCTTGTAAAAATTTTACCTGGCTCCAACAATGTGGAAGGGACCACGCCCGTCGGTGATTTTTGCGAAGCTCAGTCCAATCAGGTATGACGGGCAAAAAAAACGAGATAATGGCCGGCGAGGTAAAAGGTTTCTTGTAACATAGACTTCGCACTTTGTACTGTCCGGTAGGATAGTTATAAGTAAACGCGAGATTAAGTAAGAACTTCGTACTTTGAACTGTAAAGGAAGATTTCGAACTTTGTCCTGCGTACAGTTTTTTTTGCAGGTGTGGATTTTGTTTATCGCATATCAGAGCTGATATCGTACACATTTTCAAGTAATGGCACCGAAAATAATTGTCATTTTATGTTCCCACCGAATGCTGTTCAACTTCTATAAATTATTCTCGGTGATATATTCGACCATTAAAATGGTGTTATGTATTGTCGTATTTGCAAAATGATATTTAAAGTGATACAGTTCTGTATTTAAAACTCACGGCTCGTAAAAACTCATATGTATTTGAAGTTTCTTGAAATTGTAGTTAGTTATTCAGTGAAACCAACATTGGTCCACTCTTGTTTTTGAGACAAAATTTCACTGCAATGGCGTATTTCCACATTATTTCACTAAACCAGTAAACAGTGACATATAAAACTAACACAACTTACTTTGAAAATTATGGCGTTAGGTATTTTATGAAAACTTTTAAAACTCTGGAAAAGTCTTTTTTATAAGTATTTTTCCAGATCGTGAATATGACGACAGTTCACCTCATTTCAACATATTGTTTAAGAAGACGTTACCAGCATATCGAACAAACTAATTTCTCTCTTACAAGACGCAAAGTAACCCTAAATGTTAAAATATGTAAAGTTGGCCTAGAAATATAAAATAGTAACTAATATAAAGAACCTACAACAGTATATACAATCTAAATTAAGTTTGATAGTGAAGTGATTCTAAATATTGAATTTGCTAAAAACTGGTCCAATTGTTCTCGAAATACATTAAAAATGATGTGCGGTGTTCATGTCGTGAAATTTCGAAAATTGATGACTTACATTAGTTAACACAGTACGAACAAACCACGTTTGAGCCACGTTACCTTACTTTGTACTAAATGTGTACCAAGTTTCGCAAAATAAAAACTAACTGTTTCTCAACTTTCTCTTGCGATAAATAAAAATAAAAAAAATCAAAGGGCAATTATTTCTAAAGATCTCAATACAGCGAGAAAAAAAAATATAACACCTCCAGTCGCTGTACTACGTTTGTGTGTGTATATATATGTGTGTGTATATATATATATATATACACACACATACATACATACATGTATACATGTAGCAAGTTTGTTGAATTCGAATTAATGTTTGCTTTAGTTACATCATGTAATAAATACATATTACTATTGGTCGTTAGGGATAAAGTGAGAAATAGAATTTTAACATTTGAAAAATATCACCAGCCGTTACTCCATACAATTCAGCATTAGTTATAGTCCCCTTACTTGTATGGTTGGCAATATAGCCAAGCAATATAGTTCCGTGTATTTCCTATTTACATACAACAATACTGAAACGTCAACTACAATCGACATAATTGTATTTTATATAATTAATAAACATTTTATCAAACTATATCGATTCATACTGACCGCTCATAACGTGCAAACATAAAGTGCTGTGTCCAGAGAGGTTAGACATTTCCCTTCGTCACCTGTTAAGCGCGGAAAAATACGGATTGGCTGAAAATATAACTTAAGCAGGGCTGTTTTGAGTGCTCCCTTTATCCCGAACTGCCTATAGGCACTATGCTTGCACAAAACTGTATGAAAATCTGAAGAATTGTTTTTTTTTAATGTCTCATATAAAAAATTAATTTTCAAAAGGGTACGAATTTGATAATATTTACACGGCATAAACAAAATGTGTTAAAGTAATTTTACCTTACATTGTACTAAATTCACGAAATTGAAAATGTTTTCAAAAAATATTCTTTTGATACATTACATTTGCCTTAAAAACTTTCAAATAGTCATCATTTACATAAAAGAAAAACTGTACAAGCTTAATACGTAACACTCACGTGAGTTTAATGATTATTAAATGTTTACCGAACGTAATGAAATTCTAAACATTTTTTACAGATAGGTATTTTCCGTTCAGCTTTTCTGTTGACAAGTGCATGTTTGTCATTGTAAAATTTAATGTCGACCGTTAGTACAAATGTTTGGTTAACAGAAGAAGTGTTAGTTTTATTAGAAATCATTAGTGAACTAGTATTGTTCAAATCAACCATGTTTCGTGTGCTTAATTACTGGAATAAAATGTCTTCCTATGACTTGTAGTTCTTTCTTGATTCCTTTTCTAGCAAACTAAAGACTAAACAAAAATTATCACACGGTAATGAATAACAATAATTTTCTTCGATCCATTTAATTTACTTCAGTAATTTACTCTACGTGTGTAGCAGAAAGATAAATATAGTATCGGTTGTATGTATTTATTTCATGTCAGCCACCAAAATTTCAATTGTACCAACATTATCTCACGTAAATTTGTTCAGCGAACTGAAATCTATTTCTGTTGGATCCGATGTTTGCATGTAGGCGGGAATCGTACTCAGTCAAGATACTGTACTCAATTCGTTCTCAAAACTATATGGAAACGTAGAAATAGTTAATTGACATGCAACCAAACTACACAAAAAAGGCTATAAAACATTAATTATCTGGTGTAATATAATGAGTCAATTTTGGAATTTACTACGAAGTGAACACAAGAAAAGAGTGAAGCAGGTTCTTTTACAAAACAACATTAAAATACTAGAATCTACTACTTCCTCATTAAAAAAATACAACCATAACGTTAATCACTAATTAATTGTTTTCTTCTGAAATAAAATTTCTTTTAAATTTTTGCATACAAGTAGTTAAGGTTTTCCGGCAGATCAGAAATTTCTTTAAAATCGTGCCACTGGGTGATCTGTAATTACGTCTGGTTGAATTATTTGAATGTGGCGCTTGTACAAAATGGCTAAGGCGTCTGGCACAAAAACGTGTGAAATGGAATAAATATGGCTTTACACAGAAAATAAATAGGCTATTACCGCTAATGCTAATAAATTTATTTATTTTTCTTGCACATTCAGTTCAGTTAAGTTTGTTCAAAATTTAGGACTGAAGTGTGTTTGTGTGTGTGTGTGTGTGTGTGTGTGTGTGTGTGTATATATATATATATATATATATAGAGAGAGAGAGAGAGAGAGAAACATGTATGTAACAGTTCCATGATGGCTGGGAGAAAGCTTAGCTTACGTCGTCGATCCATCGTCGGCGTCACACTCACTCCAAAGCTAATATATTACATACAAATAACGCCTATTCTCAAATGGCAATCACTTTAAGTTTTCCCTACCCTAAAACACTCTCCCAACAGTGTTTCTATCAGTTACGATGGCGGCAGATACGGTAAATTTCCCTGGTCTACTATGGAAGCCTGACAGAACATCTTGCTGCCTTGGGAGTTATCAAAAACAGGGCCATGCATTTGGGACGCGCAAGGCTTAAAAACCCCGCACAAATCCTGGCTTTAAGGCGAATTTAATGTGTTAGTAACGAGGTGTGAAACCTTAACTGCTCCGGGGAATGCATAGTGTACTCGGCTGAAAACACAATATTCTATTCACGGGGTACAATACCAATGCTGGCGGCCTTTCTCTGCGTGATACCAAATTGAACGGCGCCATATTGCAGCCCATAACATGTGCTGCCCTATAGCAACATTTCTGTTGAAAAAAAAAGCCCCTCCACCCCTGATAAAGTACACAATTCCCTATCTTCGCCTGCTATAGGTCAGCGTTCAATTTGGTCACGTAACGGAACATCGTAAACATCTAGTTATTTCATAACGTTTTTGATTCCATTACCCGAGTTATGTGCTAATGCCATTACAATAAAATATCAATTCGTAAAATATTTAAATTATTGAGTAATATAGTAAATATTAATTTTTAAAATCAAAATGAAAAATTTCTTAAACTGCCGAAAGAGGACTAAACTCAATATTAAAAGAATATGTGAATAATAACTGTTCAATAAAATACATCTAACATATTACTCAGTCGTCAGTACATGAAATCAGTACTAAAAAATATTAAATCATTACTGTAGTTACCATTCTAACACCTTACTAAGTAGCGTATGTGAACCGAGTTTGATAAAATTCTGAACCACAGAAAACAATTTTATTAAATATCTTGTGCGAATAGAAATGTTCAAATTGTCATCGTATTCAAAATACAAAAATGTCATGAACAAAAGACAGTAAAGTAAAAGTCATCTTAATAACTGTTTACGTACCAAACTTGATTATGTTTATAAAAATGGTTCCTGAGATATTTGTGCGTCAAATAAATGTATAAATAGTCGCCATGGTGAAAATATGAAAACGGCATGAACAAAAAACACTTTCAAGTCCAGTCATCTTACTATGTACTATATATGTACCAAGAATGTTGGAGTTAAAAAGTTTTAGAGGTCACATATACAAACACACAGACACACATACAGACAGGAAGTGATATCATAAGCCTACATTTTCCGTAGGAAAGTAGCTTAAAATTGGAAAACCATTTCCACCAGAGGTATTATTGGATATTTTAATTGGCGCTTAATGTCGTCTTTATATTCCATACGTTGGCTGTATTCGTAACCATGCACTTTTGTTCTCTGTACTCTAAAATAATAAAATTAATATTTTACGTACCATTGTTATTTTTCCCAAATTAAGGATGTAATAAATTTTTACGCGTCGAAAATTTGTTACAGATATTATCTATAAGTAAAATTTATCTTGGTACAAATCTAAGAAAAATATTTTCTTTCTGTCGAACATGTTTTACTCTAACAAGAAGTTACAAGCATATCTTACGAGCCTACTTTAGGGTACAATTATACATTAAAGATTAAAATCGTTTGCGTAGCTCTAGAGACACGACACTATCATAATTTATTCATGCCATGTTAAATTCTAACATGATGGACTTACGACAATAACCAAAATTAAGGAAATTAAAATGAATAAATATTATGTTTGCCTAAAATAGGTTCAATAGTTTATTAATACATGTATAAAATGTATGTAGGCTTACCCATGTCGTGGAATCTTCGAAATCTATAAATGTACATTACTTAACACAACTTAACAAAAATCATTAATTTTACGTTATCTTACCTAGTACTATATAAGTACTAAGTTCGGTAAAACTTTAGGTAAGTTGTTCATGTGAGTTTTTCAATCCCAGCAAGATTTACCACAGAATTACACTACAAAAAAAAAATTTCCTTGCACCATTTTCGGTGAAAATTTAAGTAATCTATTTTACAAAATAGAGTCTATGCCTGCCAGGTATGCAACCAGTAATGGCCAGCTGTGTTCCGGGTTGTATAGGAATGAGCTGCTCACAACTGTGTGTGTGTGTGCGTGTGTGCGCGTGTGTGTGTGTGTGAGAGAGAGAGAGAGAGAGAGAGAGAGAGTAGGTGTGTGTATGTGAGTGTGTGTGTGCGGTATTGCACTGATTACCTTTCTGTAACAATTCAGTTGCAATATGACCAACTGGCGTACCCTTCCAAAAACATAAAATATGTCATTAAACTTGTTACAGGCAAAGATAAACATAACTAACAAATTTCTCTCTGACTGAATGAGTGTTTCGTACAAGACATTGATGAGCCCTCTCAAGAGATAAACGAGTGGGTTAAGTTCAGGAATGTAACTGTATTAAATATCGAGCCTGAAACGGAAAATGTATAACGTTTTTGTTTGCGACATGTATTCAAACAATCCATAAACATGTTGATTGTTTGATTTACAAGAAATTGATTAAACAATTTTACGCTAGTAGACATCGTTGCGTCAACAGTATGTTGTAAATAAATAAACGCTAAAAAAAATTCTACATCTACACACTTTTGAAAGTCTTTGTGGAAAAAATACGTAACAACAACCTTAGATAATGACATTAGCCAATTTTATGAGCAAACGTTTACCCAGAATGATCTCTTGCACCGCAGTTAAATGCAGCGAATTACGGCGTCAGAGAATGTTTTTCAGAATTACGTTACTCGAGAGAAATTATTACTCGGGAAGTTGGTGAAACTTATTATCTAAGGTTGCTGTTTTTTAGTTTTTGCAAACTTACTTCTTGAAACGTATTATTTTAAGCTGATGCTTTTACCGCCGTACCATGTAATTTTAAAGTAGTCTTATCTAAAATAAGTAGCTTCTGGTTGTCAGTCAGTTATCAGGTTTTTAAATGTGTAATATAGGCTTATAGCAATGCTGTATGTGACCAGGTAAAGAAAGAAAACATTTACAGGAGTCTGACACATAAAGATACCATAAAATTGTACTTATGTAAACATCCATACATGGTAAGTTTAAACGCGATCACTGCACAGTCTATTCAGCATCTCATTTCTACCGCGGTACGTATGAATTGGAACAAAGTTCGATTGTTAAATACGTTTAAATTTTATCACTGCACAGATATATTTTGTCATAAAATCAAATATTTCGGTGCTTTGTTATTTTATTTCTTCGCAGATGGCTTATTAAGACAAAGCTATGTCTAAATTGAACCGCTCATTGTCGCAGGCGCCGTGTCATAAAGTTAAAGGTGTGTGAAATCAATTAAATCCAGTATTTAATCGAGTTTACAAAAAAAGTATAACATTGTTTTGTTTGTATACAATGCAAGGAGTATGGACCTTACAACTTCAGTTAGTCCAGTGTACCAAGAAATTTACATTGCCAATAAAAACTTTTTTATAAAAATTGGGATTTAACGTATTTCAACAATGACCGAATCAAGTATAAAATTAAACAGCTCATATTTCTAGGTCAACAGTCCCACCTTAATCATGTCGCCGAGGATGTCTTGTCACAGTCATGGCGGTAGAATCACTGTCGTATCTGGATGTCCTGGTGCATTCTGGTAGCGAAGAGACTCGGGCGTCGATATGGAACATACAGACTCCGTCGACGGCGTTACAAGCCTGTATATCGCTCCGTATGTAGTAACGTGATTCCTCGTTCCTGGCTGACGGAGTGGGGATTCCCGCTGTCGTATTGTATCCATTGTTTAATATCTATAATCGTTGGCCGGGTTCGCCTGATTAGGAAACTACGTTAGAGTGAGTGCTCAGGTGGGACATCTTGCTAAGGCCTGCATGCCTCATACTTATGTTTGACCCGGAGATATTACGTGGGTCATAACACCAGACACTGTGACATGTGCACGGTCGTAGAAGAACAGGTCTGGACACTCGCCTGGATATTTGACCCCCTTGTTGTTTGGCTGTAGTTCACCAAGTTACCGTGAATATTGTGTTTTATTGGCGCTGATGTCAGGGCGGTCGGACTAAACTCCGCCCACTTCCTTTCCGCTAAGATAAACAATTTATCGAAACGTATTTTTTTTATCAATTTATGAAATACGTCCTTTGCTCACAAATTTAAGAAATGGCTCCAGCAATCTTTATTTACATTATAAATTTAACCATGGAAAAAAGTGGACGGAGTTCGAGTCCGACCGCCCGGATTACAGCTCCAAAAAGTACGACATTCTCGGTAACTTAACGAACTACAGCTAAACAACAAGGGGGTCAAGCAAAATACATTGGTAGATAGGCGAGTGTTCAGACCTGTTCTTCTACGGCCGTGGATATGTGTAAGCAAAGTGCGTGTTTCAATTGGTATTCTGAATTGTGGCGTACTTATACAAACTTAAAAACATTTGTATTTGTTTGAAAACCCGTGGTCATTTGGGACGTAGTGTGATATAGGCGGTTCGGAATAATAAATTGAGCACTCAAAGAAAGCCCTGCTGAAGTTCAATTTTCAGCGAATTCGTATTATTGCGCGCATAACGGCTAACAACGGTAAATATACAACCTCTCTGGACACGTCACTTGATGTTTGCTCGTGTAAGATAATTTGTGCTGTCAGTAGGAATCTATAGTTTGGTTAAAAAAACTTATTAATCATGTAAAATACATGTATGTTGATTTCGGTTGGGTTTGTTTCAGTATTTCTGTGTTTAAATATGAAAATAAACGGAACTATATTGGTTACCTTGGTGCCAACCATACAACCAGAAAGTCAACTATAGTTAATGTTGAATTATATGCAGTAACGGCTAGTGGTATTTTTCAAAAGTTAGATTTTTAGTGCTCACTTTATCCTGGACGAACTATGCACTACACTAACATAAAGAGATTTGACTTTTTAAATTGCCAATGTCACACGATTCTGTCTGGTCAAAGTCTCAGAGAAGGCTCACCTGATCTCAGGAGATTGCGTAACTCATCAAGGCTTCATGATTTATTGCTCAGATTCTGTTAACCTTATCGTGTTTCTCGAGCCGAAGTTCGAAAGTCTTACTTTGAGGGGCGAGAACTTGAAATCTTTAACCTCACGACTGCAAATGCGCAGCAATATGAAACAATTACTTATAGAATACATATCAGAATGGAACTTCACTTGAATAATGTTTTTTTTTGTAGTCAGCCAAAGATCAAGTACGTTAAAGAATCAACACAACGATGTTCGAGTGTCTCTTGCAGCCTTTATTTTACGTGGGAAAGCAAAGAGTGTAACACAATAAAATATTTAAATATTCTTCGGTAAAAATCAGCTTTCGTAGATTGTCAGGACATCGTTCTCCGTGTGTACTAAACGGCTCAGCTGAAATATATTTTATTACTGATATGTGGGAATTTACTCAGGTATGAATTAACTTCATAATAAAACTGTTCACGTCAAAAAATCACGTTACTAATTTTTATTCACTGAAATGTAAGCCATATCAGCAATATTGCAGTGTTGTATGTTTAACGCATATACGTAAACCAGTCTATATTAAGAAAAAAAGTATAAACCTAGTCAAGTATTTGTTCCTATATGGCCAAATAACAATTGAATATACCAAATATTGGATCAAAATTCTAAATTTGTCAACAAAATATTATAAACATATTATTACAACTATATATCTGGTCAGGGAACAAACTCATTTTTGTAGTATTACTTATGTGGTTGGAAACTTAACACATATAATATTAAATATACGTTTGTTTCACCAGATGTAACACAAAATTTTTCCCTTGTACTCAGAATCACTATTACTGACTACTTTAAAATATGTGGAACGGAAAGATAATTGTATCTAAGGTCGATTTGTATGTATTGCTTTCAGACATATTCGTAATAATTACTTACGAGTAATATTTTGATTACTGTATACTACAATAAAGTGAAAACAATACCTATAGCAATATTTTCTTTTTACTTCATAAATATTCTGAGACTATACATAATAAAGAAGGCGTCATTAATAATAATTTATATCAACATAGTAATAATTTTTATTTGCATTAATCACCAACATTAAAAATGCTGGGACTACTTTTCTTAGTTATCTTACGTTTAATTTAAATTTCAGAAATTCAGAACGTACTATTGAAGCACTGTAATGACACGCACATGAAACGAAAATTATGAATGGGAGATATTAGAGCCTAATTATTAAATGACAGCTTGATATATTTAAAAGTTAATTACTGAAAACATTGATTTCTTGGTTTTCAATGTGTAATGAATTAAATTATAGATTCTATGAAGGAATATTTGTAAGGTATTGATTAAAACCATTATTCTTGTATCAAAAGGGAGAAAACAAATTATAAAAAAATGACTAAGGACCTACGAAATTCGCACTGTAATTATATTATATTAAATTATATTAGCCATGAAGTAATTAAGGGTGTGCAAGTGCGTTAAAGTCATTATGTATGTATATATATATATATATATGAAACAGTTTTAGGTTTATACACGATACTTGTGAGTACACTTTCCTCTTACGAAACAATTGTAATTGTCGTAGATTTCTTATAATGGTGCGTCAAAGTCAAAATGTGCATGTTATGCTGCCAAGCAAATAATGAAAACCAATTGACTTACGTACGTGAAAACGTACGTGAAATAATTCACAGTGAAATAACATACTATGGGCTAAGTATTAAAACATTTTTAAAAATCCCGTGAACTATTTTTGTATTTCAAAAATTGCTGAAATTTCACCTTTTTTTCTGCATTTCTGCAATTTATTTTAAATTAAAAATATTCCGTTGTTGTTTTTTTTTTGTGATGTTTTATTGCATAGCTCACGGGATGTAAGTTCAAAGTGAATTATTTTGTTTAAATAGGTCAGTTGGTTTTCACTATTTGCATGGCAGCAGTGTAACAAGCAAAATTTGACTTTGACGCCCCGTTATGAGAAAACTATGAGAGCTAAAATTGTTTCGTAAGAGTTAAATGTACTCACAAGTATCGTATACAAAACTAAAAATATTTCATAAAAATATAAAATTATGATTTTATCACAGTTGAACATCCTCAACATGTTTGACCGTTTTCATGAAGTTGGCACTACCTTGGATGTTGCAGTTACTCGTCAGAAGCATTTTCCGTGGAAGGCCGCAACGTTGTCGATCAAAAGGAGACATCAAACGAGTACAGTTGTTTGGATTCTAACCTTCTGGCAGAAAATAACGCAAATCTTGCACGTCTTTAAGGCCATGCCCCTCCTGTTTCTATTAGTTTCGCGATAGTTAGTTTTTAAGTTTAAACGAGAGAAGATATCACAAATCTGTTCGGCAGTTCTGTTTCAAGTGATTTTTGCCGTGATAGATTAATTTTTTTAAAATAATAAATTATACGGTATCGACTTAAATGTCAATTAATCAGAATTTCGTTTTACATAATTAGCAAAAACCATTGTATTTATTGTCTTGAAAAAAAAACAGCCAACATGGAGAAGGCGATTTGAAACAAACCTACCAAACATATTTTTTATTACTGCTTTCGTTTAGGCGTAAAAATAATATCTCTAAAAGGTAAAAACAAGAGAGCATGGCCTTAATAATGAAATGACTCACATTACAGGTTTGGCCTACTATTCTTAACATTGAGAAATACATATATAAAAAATTTTATCACTTGCCACAAGTTCCTGTGCTTTGTTTAAGAAAGTCAGGTTGACGTAAGTCGTGGAAATTGGGGACGAGGTGACTGACAATCTGAAAGAATAATGCACTTGACTTAAGTAAAACGTCTATCATAAAAATAAATATAGTGAGGGCACTGCTTACAAGGTTTCGTATTCTTCACGACGTCGACTAGTACACTGAAATTTCTCGACGTAGACCTGTTCAGTTCTGCTACTTAATCGCCGAGAACACTGTGTTACAGGTACGGATTTTAATAATAAATAATAAATTTAAAAACTTGCGATAGAAGCATTGTTCAAATGCCTTCTATATAAGTCAGAAAAATTTTTCATAGAGGTTACCTGGTATCTCAGAATAGCTGGAATACATTCACAGTTTAATAGTATATGATTGCGTCATATATATTGCTAAGATGTTATTGAATTATGAATTTATATTAACGTAATGCATTATATTAGATAGCGTAAATAAAAAAAACAGTTATACCAACACGTCTTCTGACCTTAAGTATGTTCTAGTGGTATAAAATTACAATGTCATATTTTCCTGAAATAACGTTGAGTTTGTAGACGATACTTGTATGTACAATTTCTTTTACGAAACAATTTTAGCTTGCTTAGTTTTCTCATAACGATGCATGTTATACTGCCATGCAAATAGTAAAAATTAAATTACTAAAAAGAAAAAAAAATACAATGAAATAACACGCAATTTTTTAAAATACAAAAGTAGTTCACTATAAGTTATTAAAGTACTAGGACACATAGTCCATGACATTGTGTTAAACTGTGAATTGTATTGTTTAAGAAAGTCTACAGAGTTTCGCTATTTGCATGACAGCGTAACATGCAAATTTTGACTTTGATGCACCGTTATGAGAATGCTACGTGATCTAAAATTGTTTCGTAAGAGGAAAATGCACTCACAAGTGTCGTCTACAAAACTAATACTGTTTCGTAAAAATATAAAATTTTGATATTAAACGCTCTTGTACACCCTTAAGCGCTGAGCAGAATTTTTCTTCCCACACACGTTATGAAAGCAGTAGACATTTTATCCAAGCATATCTTTGAAACCTAAAAAATATTTCTGAGAAGTTCGTTTTAACAGACTTGAATGAAAAACGTTAACTCTTTCTTCTGATTCGATTATGTTTTCAAAATATGTTTTTTACCCTCAATTTATTTTGTGTTCAATTTATAACTTTTGCTTTGAGGGGTTGGCATATGAATAAATTATTTATTGTTTATTATGATGAAATCATTTTCATGAGAAAAAATTGTTATACCCAACGTACACATCTGCAGCTGTAATTTGGGTTCGGTGCTGGGAGGGTTTAACTCTCATTCGTCTCAGGGTTCTACCCGCAAATCTCAGACGTTCGACGTCGCAGTAACCCTTTTCTGATTGGCGCATTCAAATGAGAGACCGTCTCTATACAAACATACGCTACCAATAGCCACTAAGCAGAGATGTAGATGTGCACATAATGCACTGAAACAAAGTGGTGCAAAATTCTTCTCACGAAAACAGGATTTATTGTTATTTGTTAATAAACGTACACAAAATACTTTTTTTTCAATCATGACAAAACAAGTTTGGATCGAAATTTCTGATGTCTGTTTGTAGTATAATTACACTTAATTAACATAAAATTATTTTCCACGGAGTAGCGTTGTATTAGATTGAAATAAATTTGACGCGTGGTCGAGATATACAAAAGACCCTTCTTGAATAACTTTTTTCGTTTCATTAGTATGATTCTCTTGTACTCATATTACGCATTTAAAAATCATAAGTTTTGTAACGGTTTAAAATAGTTGTTATAGAAACAAATGAATGATTTATCATAGTAAATTTTTTTAAAACCTTAAAGCTTAATTCTAAGATATGCGTTCGATTTTGTGCTGCTGTTTTTAAATTTTATTTTATTATGTTACTTGTTTTACACACGTTTGCCTCTTATATATACTAAAAAACATGTTTAAATTCTCAAGTGTATGTTAGGGTAAAATAACTATTTCCTTGAAGAAACGTAATGTGAAAACTCGCTTACCACTAGGGATGAGGTGGTGGGCAAGATAAAATATTACTCCATGCAATGTTTGGTAATATTTTGGAAACCATTGCTTTAGGGGCTGATTAAGAAAATAAAATGTTGGTATACAGGTTGATTACTGTACAGCCTCCAGACGGTCAACCATGTAAGTTGTTTAGAAACAACACTGCTGCTAATGTGCAACTCCTTACAATCAAAGAACGCAGAATGCGTCGGGAAACATCTAGGATTATGGCAAGCGAGATAACTTTGTCGTGCATATCAGATACAGATGTTCAATGAGACTTTGCTCTTTGTCCGGTCAGGAGATATGAAAATTTTTCTGAAAAATTATCCTTTACTTCAACGACAAACCTGTATTTATATAAATAGAGGCCAAGTACTGATAGGAAATTTATACGTTCACCTACCATCGCCTGGAGAAGCAATAACTTCAGGTAAGTGCAGCAATCGTTATACAGTTAACTGACTAATATAATGGTTATGTATACAACTGGTTTTGGATTGGTCGATTTTTGTTTCAAACCGACATACATGATCGTTTATTCGTTTTTCTGTACGTGCGGATTCATACACGTAAATATTTGCATGTTGTCAAGACCTCAAGTGAATGAAAAAATATCTATCAGCGTTTAACAGTTATTAGTGACATGAAGTGAGCACGGAGCAGCTCAGGAATGAAAGCGCAGGGGAAACGGAAGATCCCAGAGAAAACACACTGATCAACGGTATCGCCTGGCACGATTCAGACTTTCAAAAGTATGTGCTAAGCTCCCGAATTAAGTGAAAAGGGTTAGTAATTCTATAATTCTGCGGAATTACGACGTATTTAGCATGGCCAATGTTTCATTACGGTAAAAGTAAACTCGCATTCTGTTATATTAGAATTTTATTGACAGTCCGAAAATTCAAGATTTCGGTTCTTCATGACTTTCCGAAACCACTTCAGATGAATGCCGTCCTGGTTCGTAAATATAAAGCTGTTCTGCAAGCAAATTATGTGGATAACGTGTTGATAATGCTCGATTATCAACACTATTTTAATACACTTCAATACACTTATTTCAACCGTATTTTTGAGAGAATAACGAAACTTCAAACTGGCTAACTATTCTTTATAAATGAACACTACGGAAGAAAATAGTTGAGGGCAACAATTAGATTTATACAAATTATAACTTTTATTTTCCAAGCAGAATCATTTATGGATTGTTAAATTTTACATATAGAATTTTTATCTGCCGGGTTTTCAGATGCAGTTCACTTTTTTTTTTTAATTCTATTTCTTTTCTTCTGTCGTTTTGTTCGAGACATCAAATGTCATATGCACAAAACTTAACGTTTACTGTCCAAAAATTATATGACAAGCCACAGATGAGTACACTGCATTGTAAACGTAGAGTGTTGTGATGACAGGTAACAATGCGTAAATGAAACAAATTAATGAAACCTGACGTTTCACACTTTCCGACTATTTTATCTATGGGAAGTAGTCTGCTGTCTGTCGTGCCAAACCAGAGAGTTTACTTGCTAGCGTATTTTATGTGTATGTAGAGTTACGATAACGCATTGTCGATGTAAATGTATATTAGAATCAAACGTAAGTGGACATGTTCATGAAGTTTATTACAGCGCGCTGTGTTTACCGTTTGTAAAGGAGGACGAGCTAATATTTTTATAATGATATCTAATAAAGAGAGATGTAGTATCAGTAAGAAGTTCCTGTTACTCAGTTACTACATGTCAAGGGAAAATAAATTGGCTGACCAATAGAGTTAGCTGATCATGTCACAGTATTTGCGATTGATAAAGTTAAACTCAAAAGTAGTTTCAACTTGTAAACTGCACATATGAATAAGTCTGTGCATAATAATGCCACAAATCCACAGAAATTTAAAATATGTTATTGAAATTGTTCTATCGCTTTAAACAAAGAATAAAATAACAAAGCAGCTTGAAACTACACCACGTTGATGTTCAACTACAGGTGCTTAAAATACAATCAGTTTAAATGATTCTTCAGCTATTTTTCCCCGAAATGTCATTGGTACGAAATTTGCTAAGTGAAATAGTTGACATAATAATAATAACCTTTTTCGGAACAGTTAAGAAATGTGACTTTGCAAATAAATTTATCAAAATTCCAAAATACAGTGCAAATTCTGTTAAATACTGATAAAACAGAAAAAAAGGAAAGTTATGTTTTTATTAACTTCAGGAACAATTTTATAGAAAACGATTATGAAACTTTTATTCATAACAATGTACAAACTACTGTATAATTATTTTCCTAAAGATAATTAGAACTTTTCGGGTAAAACATTCCAGGTTTTCATATTTTGTAAGAGTAAAAATTCAAACTCGCTTTGAGAGTTTATGAAAACTGATTTAAAGACCGTATGTTACTCTAAAACGTGGTAACTTTCAATAGAAATAATGTTCGCTAGTTTTAAACATTCACTATCTGAAACCTTGTTTTCTGGTACTAGATAAATTATATACAGTGTTAAAACAGAAAAGCATTTATCATACTGAAAACAAATCAAAATTGTTCAAATTTTATTGAGTTAATTAACAATATGTATTAGAACCACGCAACAGTTCTTAACGAAACTTGCAAACAGCATGACGTACGATTCTTCGCATCGATACCGTTCTTTCAGTAACCTGTAAGCGTTATCTGTTCTAAATATCATATCTAGTAGTCTCTAGGTGGCTGTATTAGTTATCTAGTATACCTTGTGCAGGTAATTATTTTAGCTTGAGGCGTGAAAAAAAGTAACTCGATTAATGTTTTCAAGCGTCCATAAACCCTGAACTGCTTACAGTGTTTTTAGAACATAACCTGGTGATCGAGCAAATCTGATCACGTGGATAAGAAAACTTACCTAACCCCAGGGGTTACTTAATATAACCGCCTTGTGTGTTCCAGGACGTCATGGATATCGTGGCAGTTCTGCTGGCCATCGCGGCTGTACTTCTTACTGCTGTGTATGTGACTCAGTTCTTTGCCCGGAGAGCGAAAGCACACAGTGTTTTAAACAAGATCCCTGGACCAACAGCTTACCCTATCATCGGCACCACATACGTTTATATGACAACCCCACGCGATGGTGAGTGCATTAGCAATAGAGTTACGTGTTCTGTGTATAATATTATTAAAACAATGAATTAATGTTGTAAACTCTTCGAAATTTGGAGACGTACATTACAAAACACAGCATAAACTAAAAAATGTCAAGTTTGTAACGTACGTAGTACCAATTGTGTAAAGAATATGATATTTAGGAAAATTATATCGCAGATTTTTCGCCTTGTAAAAAAACTTTTAGTTGTCACCATTAAAAAAAAAAACGAAATGGCATGAGTAGCATACAAGTCGCTGTACTATATACACGTGTATATAGTTGTGAAGAAATTAGCATACATGATTTCTTAAGTTAACTGACGTGATCAGTAGATGTTCTAATGGCGTGAATTGAATTCCAGAAAAATAAAGTAACTTTACTTAGTTTTATTCATGTTTGATGAAATTCTGACGCGGTTCATAGGATGTCTCGGGTGTTCAAACAGCGGGCATTAGAAAACATAATAACGTCATTAACGAAATACATTAAAGTCGTGCCACTTTACTGATAATTATATAAAGTACTGAGTTCGAACGAACTATATACATAATGTAAACCAAACATTTATAAATGGTCGCCATTTCGAAAATACGAACACATCATGAACAAAAATATTAGTCCAATTACCTTACTAAGTACTGTGTATGTACCGGGTTTAATTAAATTTTGATATATTATTCTGATTGTTTTTTTTGTGTTTATAAATTTCCAAATTGAAATCATAAAAATTTGAACACGACATGGACAATATACATAAAAGTCACATCACCTTAGTTAGCTGTATATTTGTACCACGTTTGACGGAATTACGATACATGTTTCTTTAAGAGATCTTGTGCGTTGAAAAAAAAAAGTTCAAATTGCTGGAGCTCTAAGAATCTGACCATGACATGAACAAAACATAAAAGTCAAGTCAACTTACTCTGTAATATATGTGTACCAAGTTTGATGAAATTTGGTCCACGAGTTCAAAAGCTTCTAGTGGCACACACTCGCAAGTACGGACAAACGTACAGACATACACACACATGAAACAGACAGGGATGCGATCTTATAAACCTACTTTAACCATCCGAAAGTAGCGATTATCACAATTTATTTGCACGCCACATTCTCGCGGTCATGTTATATGCCATATAGTGTTGGCGTCGTACCTACTCCGTCGGAGTTTCATAATAGTGAAATGTATGTATATGTATATATAAATAAATATGTATATGTTTGCTACGTGATTTTCCTTTCTATTCTGCCTCAGTAGGGTTATGGTATTTGTAATGCTATATGTTATTTATTTTATTAGACCTCTTAAGGACTCAATTGCAATTAGTGGCATAAAGTTTTCATTGGCCAAGCTTGTCTATAAGAAATTCGAACATATTCCTAATCAGTAGGAGAATTAATATTAATCGCATCAAACCTCTCTATTACATGACGGCGAAAAAGTATCCAAAACGAGGGTGTTTAGCCCGAATTTTTTGCTATTGAAGTCGTGTTTTCCTAATACGAAGCAGTAAGGTGTGTAGGTGAAATACGTTTATAGCCTTTTATAAATGCACATTTTGACAAATTGCACATAAAATAGTCCCTTTAGTACTTTTAAATTATTTAAAATAATTACATTGCTTTTTGTTGTTTTCTTTTTAATATTTATACAGTACTAAATGTTAATATTTGTAGTGTAATTTTTTCAACAGTTGAGTTTAAAAATATTTTTTACCAATACTGCTAAAATAAAACTATTTTGCACCTTGCAATCAAAATTTCCTGAGAATCCTGCACCCCCTCCCCTGCTTTAAAGGGGTAGTCGGTGTTCATTAATAATAGTCTTAGCTTAAAAATCTTTGCACTTTCTCACAAAACAAAACACACACACAAAATCCTGGCTACGCCACTGTCTACATGGAACATAGAAAAATATTGCTGTACTGACATGGTGCCTTTACAGTCGTTCATTAATTAGAACGATCACATGTAAATATATGTATCGAATGGGGAAGGTACTCTCTCTCTCTCTCACCCGTTGTGCCTATCTGTAGGCGTATTTTTGTGGTTGAATCGGTAATACGTTGACTACAAGCGTTTGCAGTGGAACATTTGCATTTACAAGCCAAAAACTGTAAATGGCTGCAAACTATTTGCAGTGCTTTTACAATACTGCTCGCTCCAAGAAACACACCGGGTGGGTGGGTACGCTGCAGAAGCTTAGAAATTACTGACACCGGTATCAGGCGCACATGACATACGTGGAGGTTACACCAGATCTTCTCTCCCGCTGCCTACCGTGCGCCTTCCTGCAGTCAGAACTGCTTTGCAGTGTAGCCAATTACACGTTCTATTATTACAGTTACTGTTTTTTTTACTACTCACACTTGGTGTTCCGTCCAGCTGGTACTTATAGTTAACTGAATCATCACACGACTTAGTGCATTAAAATGAACGAGGATTTGTTAGTAAATTGTTTTTTTTTCATAACGATTTTTTTAAATACGTTTCGGTCGAAGAATAATTAATTGGTAATTGTTGTTTGGATCAATTGCTAATTGGAATTCAGGCAACAAGTGTACGTGCATTGGTATACGAAACCAAATTACTTTCGTATTTTTTTTAGAACGAAAATGCTAACGTGCTCATACTTTTCACGACACTAAACCGGCCTGTAAAATTACAAGAGCCGCATCGAGCTGAATAAAAGAGTCTGTAGTGGTACTGAGTTTGAGTCCTAAGTAAAATATTTTATTACCTAGTCTCGGGAGGCCGTATTGGTATCGTATACACCATTGTAATTAAATGCGCTGCAGTGTTGGTGCATCAGTTACGTAGAATACATTTATCTGTCATTTCACATTGCGAAAATTGTGCGGCGACAGGCATTAAATAGATACTGTATTAAAAATTGTATTGTATTATTTTATTATGGCCTAATACTGAGGTTCCTAATGTTCTGGTTTACTCATATACACAATTAACATTTACACAAGTTTCTGAAATGTTCTCGTTACAGCAATGATTTTTATTAAAAAGTTTTAGTTACATTTTTAATTAATTGAAAATGTTTAGCAATCAAGAAAAATTAATTTTAATTCACGTGAAATGTCACAACATAAGCGTAATTTTAAATTATTTTAACTAACGAATTTTCTCTTCCTTTTTTTCAGGCCTGCTGAAGGTTTTTGAAACACTTATCAAAAAATATGGGCCAATATTTTGTTTGTGGCTCGGCCCAAAAGCGGAAGTTGTTGTAAACAACCCCAAAGATTTTGAGGTAATGGTGATATATGCAGTACAGTATGGTGCAAAATGTCATGTACGGAAATATATTCTAATAATTTTTCTATTCAGTAATGTTCTCCAAAGAAGTCCCAGCCAACTATGTATATCATTCACGACATTTTGTACCATACTGTACAAAATATTTTTTAACTTTATTTTTTAATTATTTTTTTCACAAATTTTCTTTCAGGCCACTGTAATCGAAAAAAAAAATATTTCTTAAAATTAGTTGGCAAACGTTTTGAACTAAATGTTCACACAGCATTTCAAATACGGCTGACAGAATTTTCATCTAAACATTTCTTGTGCTAAATGTGTTGAAAGAGCACAAGTCGTGTTAAGATTCGCAATATGGATTCAAACTGTCATTAACGTACATATTTATTATATGAACGTAGCTTGTTTCAACACATTATCATTCACACATATTTGTACTATGTAAAATACTGTTTCAAATATTATTTATCGAGCAACGTCTAAACGCAAAAACCGAATATGTTTTAAAACTTTGGCATTATTATTTTTATCCTAGGTCAGTACGCTCTATCATGCTGAATGAAGGTTTATAAAATACACGTAAAAATAGATTTAACAAACTTGACTGCTACATTTATGATGATCGTTATTTTGCAACCTTACTGAAGTGTGAAAACTGCGTACTGTATGCCTTAGGAATAATATTCTGCAGAATGTATTATACAATTTTAATAAAAAATTTAAAATAATCTTTAATATGCACATTTACAGTTAATAATGCAATTTGTCTATATCATCTGATGCCGTGCGAATAAAACTAACATAAAACTGTTAAGGAATAAGTTTTTTGATTAGAAGAAGTACATAAATTGAAAAGTTAACACATTCGTGAATGTTTTTGTATATATTATAAACGTGTCACGTAAAACCTTATTACAGTATAAGTTTCGATAACATAAATAATAAACTACTGATATTATGTAGTGTATTAACTTTTTTTTTAATTTTTTAAAATACATTTTTACGTTACAAATATCAGAGCCAGTGTGTCTAAATTACATCAGAATATAAAATCACGTTTTACTAACAGGGAGCTTGGCTTCAAAGTTTCCGGTAAGTAAGAGTATAAACGAAAATTATTCAATAAATAGGTGTTTAAATAAGTTACATGTTCTGTTTAGAGATAATTCCGGTTTTTTATTTTCAGGTAGTTTTGAACAGCACCAAACATTTGGAGAAGTCCACTGCGTATAGGTTCTTGCATCCTTGGCTAGGAACCGGCTTGTTAACCAGCTCAGGTAACAATATATCGTTGTCTTTTCGTCGCAATTTTTTTATTATAAACATATTATATCATAAGTCTTTAACGGCAGTGTAGGCAGCAATCTGTATGTACGTATATGCATGTTAAATGTCATGTAATTTGAATGCTACTGAAGTGTGTTTAATTAGGTAGAAGGCAGCTTGATGCTCAAAAGTCAGCTGTAGTTTCTTTGGACCAATTCTAGAACAAAATCCCAATACACAAACATTCGAAAGAGTATCATCGAATCACTTTAAAAGCTTTTTTCGCACAGCGCTTCTAGAGCAATACAATGTGACCATTCGTGTACGGCAAGTTGCATATGACAAAGGCGCACGATACTAAATGTGTTTCGAGCCTGCTGTTATGCAACTGGATATACACTCATGGTAAAACTAAAACGACGGCCACCTGTGTAAATGTATTTTGCGCATTCGAGTCCAAGACGTTCGAAGAGATAAGAGCGGCCGCGTTGGCCGAGTTGTCAGACCAAGGCGATTGGGGTTCGATTCCCGGTGGGGTCGCTCCCCGGATTTTCGCATGTGGGAATCTTGCCGGACGATGCCGTTGATCGGCGGGTTTTCTCGGGGATCCCGTCCCCCCCCCCGCCCTTCTCGTTCCGGCACAGCTCCATACTCACCTCATGTCACCCCTCCCCAGGGGTCAAAGACTTAGATGTTAAGGCGCCCGCCTGCTGGCTGTGTGTTTGTGTGAGTGAGGCACGGCGCCGAGGGCGAGGTTGACCGGCTCATCTAGTGAGGTATCGCCTCTACCGCAAGACACTGAAACGGCGTACTGGGGTGCTGGAAAGTTTTGAGTAAAGTCAAATACACCTCTCTACTGTTGTTTCACAAGAATCTCTTCAGTAGTTGTTTGGGTATAATAGATTGAAAAAGCCGTTTTTAGCCATTTTGAGGAGATCTGAAATGGTCTTTCTAATGAACGTAATGTTTTGAAACCACTACTCCGAAGTCGTTTGAAGTGTGTGTTCTTTTCGTAAATTCACACATTAGAAACACATTTAGTAGTTTCTTGGTAAAAAAGAGTTCTGCTAGCACACCGCAACACTGTTTACAAGGCAGGCAGGCGGGCGTCTTAAGCGCTGACCAAAAATATTTATATCTCTCTCGAAGAGCTAAGGATGACAACGTACGCGCATTTCGCCTCCCCCTGTCCTCTAGACGCATTTCACTCTCTGATAACTCCTCTCTATGATACATAATATGGAGGCTATCATTTTATTGTTTAATGTTGAGATAGAAATGTGTTGTACATGCCTGAGACTAGGTAAATATTCTGAACAATGGTTATCGTGCCTAAAATGATCACAAAGACATTTTTCAGCCGCTATAAAGTCTAATATTTTCTAGAGGAATTGTGTAACGTTCTATCAAGGCTATTACAAAGCAGAAATCACTCGCATACATTGAGTAGTTTTCTTTAATAAAAATTGTATCGGGCGAAGCTCTGCACTCTACTCGGCGGTTTGGACAAGTTGCTATCTTGAAGGCACAGCCATTTGAACACCTAATGTACGGAACATTTTTTGAAAAATATTTGAAGACCTTCTGCATTGCCGAATTTGTCAGGTCACACACTAAACTGTTCAGTTTTCTCGATTTGATTTTGCGACATTTAACTAAGGGGTCATGTTTTAAAAGGTAACTTCACATAATCGTAGTTTAATTCAATGTCATTTCCAGTATTTTGTGGAAATAATATTTTAAAACTCGATTTCAAGACTCGTGCCTTCCCTTAATATTCATTGTAGCAAGAATGTATCAAACGTGGTTTCTACTTAGAAATTCCTTTCCATCTTTACAATAGATGTGTGACAAAACTCTGAAGACAATAAAATAGTACAACAAAACCTTTCAGAATATAAATGAAAGGTTTTATGCCACAATTGGTTCAAGGAAACTGATTCTGAACTGATTATTGGCGACTCAGTTTTATTGAAAGTATATTTACTTTGCAAATCCTGTTCGCGTACGGCATACATCATAAAGACATCAGTGTGGTTTGAGCGATGAATTACAAAAAGTAATTTTTTTTTATTTTTCTTACAACTGTTACAGAAGGAAATGTCTTTGTTTCCAGGAGAGAAATGGCACTCTCACAGGAAGATGATCACCCCAGCTTTCCACTTGGGAATCTTGGACAGTTTCATAGAAGTGTTCTCGGATAAAAGCGAGATATTAATGGACATACTGGAGAAAAATGTAGGCGGAAGTGCTTTTGACATTTTTCCCTTCCTCACCCGCTGCACCTTAGATGTCATTTGTGGTAAGAAGAAGCAAAACTATTATAATAAGAGTAATAAAGAACGGTCCCATTGTAAACTTCAAAACTTTAGGTGCTATTTTTAAATTAATAACTGTGACCGAAATAATAACATATTTATATGGTTTAAAGAGCCTTTTTAAGGCTCTTTACAGAAGTATTAATTCTAATATAAATATTTCAATTAAAACTCCAGTCTTTAACTTGCGAGAATTATGAAAAATGATGACAGTGGCTATAATAAAATTGTTATAACTTATGTTACAAAATGCCAAAACAATATAAATATGTCCCATCGTACAAATTTTAAGGGAAATTAGAAATTACCCACTTTACCGCCAACCTACTTTAAGAGTGAAACACAACTTCCGTTATATTTGTAGTTTTTAAGGACGATGAAATAAGTAAAAGATTGCTTCTATGCTACAGCTAATAGGAAAGCTACATACAGGTTTTCACGGTGAAGTGAGCATTTTTTTAAAACAATCCTTTAAAACGTCTACGCCTGTTACTGCATTTAATTCAATATAAACACTGGTTGCCTTACTCCTTTTGTTGGCAAACGCAGTTTTGCATGTTTTCTTATTGAAAAACAACAGTCCTGAACTGCTCTCAAATCCAACGTGTCACCGTTACGCCACTAGCTCTACGAAAGCACGAAGCCACAAGCATTCACACCGATAGTTGGTTTCTGTCTATTTAGAAGCAGAGAGATTTTTCACATTCACAATTATTTTCTACGGAATTGATCTATTTTACCATCGGCCTTAACTATTTTTTGAGCGAAATTGTTTGAATTAGCAAGCTTAGGCCTTATTAACTAGGATGTAGTTGTAATAATGCACTTTTATAATAGTTATGATTTGTCACTCGTGTGTTCAATAAGTAAAATTTTAATTAGCTAACAGTTTAATGAACACTGAAATGTAAATGTTAACACTGAACAGGCCTATGGAAATGATATCGCTCGACAGAATTTATGTTTACATGGAACGGTACATTGACTGTATTCACCATAACAATTATTTACTAATTTTGCGAAAGAACATTGTAAAAAATATTCTTCTTAGTTGTTTTAACATTATAGTGGGTTAAATATACATCCAGATTAATATTTATTTATAACAAATAATAATAATAATAATTCACCTGTCCATACTGTAGTTATCATTTTCATGTCAAAAGTGATATATATATTTTGTTATATATATATGAGCACACTACCAGAGAGTTTTACACTTGTCAAACCCGTCAAGTATTTTAAGGTGTTTATAAAAACTACAAATTTTGTGGTACAGTTTAACGAACTAAATTTTTCGAAGTAATTTTATAGACTTAATTTTACATGGATTTTTTCTAAGTAGACATATTATTGGCATAAGAGAATTATTTAATTTCTTGATTTTCCAGAAACGGCGATGGGGGTTTCTTTACACGCCCAAGAACATGCAGATTCCGAATACGTCAGGGCGGTACTAGAGTGAGTAGTCTTAGCACAAAATATTTTGAAAGCTGCTAGTTATCAGTAATAGTTGTAGTAATAAATAAAACTAATAAATAAACAGCTCGAAGAAGAAAATTAAAGAGAAAGAGAAATGCAATGCTTCGTTTCATGAAGCTTTCCACAATTAACCTTTAAATCATTAGTTGTTTGTTTAAGAATGTCTAAAGTAGAGAGCGGTGGTTTGAGTACTTGAAGTATTTTATTAGTATTATTAAATACAGTGTATTTTATTTGTGGACGATGTACGAATAACTGAATGCGGTACACAATTACAATAAAAGTGTAAAATGTTGAGTACCGTTACTATTAGAAATAATACTTGTGATTGCAATCATTTGAGCATTTGAATTTGTTGACACCCCAAAAATAATGTTTCAACAGTTTTCAAAGAGTCAGTTTTGCACGTTTTATTGGTTGGTTTATTCAGCAATCGCCCCGATAAAACAGCTATATTATGGCCTCTTGATAGACAAAAATATCAATCCTCTCATTTCTTATAATGTATAAAATTTCTTTCCACATTGTTAAGTTAAGTAAGCGATTAACGGCTACATCATAGTTTCTTAATTCTCTATCATATTCTTAACACTAATACATTATTCATATGGTTCGATAAGAACCCTTTCCTAAATGTTAATGCTACATATTCTTTACAAAAGACATTGATGCGGAACTGATTATAAATATTTTGCTTATAAATACGTATATCTCCCGAGTGAAAAGTTTCTTTCCCGAGATATATAACTTTCTATTTTACTAGCAGGAAAATTGTTTTATTCAAAACTGCAATTTCTGAAACAAACCTAAATTTCACGGAAATCAGCGGGCTAAATAATGAACCCTACTTAAACAAGAATAAGTGCTTCTTACTAAGTTACACAAAGTGAACTTATCCAGTCACTTAGTAGTCTTACGTAAGTTACATTGTCACAAAATATTAAATCCAAATTTACAACAGGCAGCACATAGATCACGTTTTTTTACTGAACGTATTAATGTCATGAGCTTTTTATAACGCTGTTGGTTTTTTTTTTACAGAATTTCATAGTGTATTCAAATAAGCCAAAATGTGTAAAAATAATTTCGTTTCCTTACCTCAGAAATATTATGTCCTTTTATTTTATTAAAATATCAAAAAAGTTATATTTACTATCACACAAAAAGTTTTGTGTGGATAATTATTGGATAACCGAATTAAATAAATAAAAATAGGGAGAATCTGTTGTGTTTTTTGTTAACAAAAATAGCTTTTCAGCATTTGGGTGAACATTTTTTCAATAGAATAGGGCCTACTGAAAAGAACAAACATAAGTAAATTAAATCCAGACTTAGATATAAACACCCTATGATGGTTTTATTTTGGTTATGAAATGTTCTTTAAAACTAAATTTGCTTTCAAGCTTGGTAAATAGTTTGAAAGCTACTTAACATTAATACTTTACTATTCATAAAATAGCAATGTTAAAAATTGAGAATATTAAATATTTAAGTGTGATTAAATTAGAACGATTTACGTTGATATGATATGTCTTGTCTTGACTGTGTTCTAGTATTGCTGAACTAACCGTCTACAGGCGTGAAAGAGTGTGGCTACACCCAGAGTTCATATTTTTCAATACACCGACAGGCAGAAAATACAAGGAGTGCCTCAACAAAATTCATGGATTTACGAAAGGGGTAATTTCCTCATTTATACAGGAAAATACGTAATCAAATATAACTATGCACTTTTGAGAAGGATAAAACAAAGTTATTTAAGGAAAATAATAGTAATTCTAACTTGCAGTGTTGTTAAAAATTATCGTAGGTATACAATTACTATGCAGTTGGTTACATTGGTTACGTTGTTCGATATTAATTTACTGGTTATTTTGCTAAAGAGATAAATATATGAAACTAGATAAAATTATCGCTTCACATAAATAAATTACCAATAATTATTTAGTTTCTGGCGTGTTTGTTTAGGTTATCCAGGAACGTAAGGCGGCACTGTCCAATAAAATGAACTTCAGCACCGAATCTTCAGACGAAGACCGTTCCTTCGGTAAGTTTCACCATTGAATGTCGTTAATTTGGAACACTGTGGACATTATTGGGCCTGCCGAAAGATTAGCAGCCTGGAATACAGCTAACTTTTCTTACAGATTAATACACGACAACATTATTTAGGTGAACAGGATGAAATCGGTGTATTAAAAAAATATTGAGTGCAATACTTTTGTATTAAAGGAAACGAATTTTAAATAAAACAGATTGTTCGCGTTTGTTACTGATAAGTTACCCAAACTAGTAACAACTGAAATCGGTTTAAAGCATGTTACTGTTTTGTCAAATGTTTAGTTATTATAAATATATATGTTTATATATTTAAAAAAAAATGGTACACACAATTGCGCAGGACTAATAAAAGTTAGCTAAATTATTTATGAAACAATATTAAGATATTCCAGGGTGTTTATTGTTTCACTATAACTTCCTTTGTAATTTTTTGTACTTTACAATTTCGATGAAAATCGTCTTTCTATAATATCTACTAAGTTATTTCAGCTTGTGAATTACAAGACACTCTATATGACTTTATAGTCTTTCATTAAATTACGTTGGTACTTTTTAGTATACCCATAATCATTATTACAAGATAATAATATGGTTTTCACAGACACAGAGTCAAGCGTTAAAAAAAAGTATTCTTAAAACACTGATGATATATTATCAGTTAGATTCCTTGATAGTCTCAAACACATTCGCAGTTTACAGGATTTTTGTTAAACCACTCAAAATTAAATTTTGTCGGGCTACCATCACAGATAAAATGCTGTTTTCAAAGGTGATAGAATGAACATGAAATGTTTTTTATATTGAATACTACATTTCATTTTATTTCAGGTATAAGAAGGAAGAAAGCGTTCCTTGATCTGCTGCTGGAAATTTCCGGAAAGGAAGGCAGGTTGACGGATGAAGAGCTCAGAGAAGAAGTCGACACATTTATGTTTGCGGTATGACATTGTAAAATTAAAAAAAAAAAAAAAATAATAACTTACTTGCTAAATATCTACTACCGTCTTTTTTCGGTATAATCATACATTAAAAAAAAAATATTCTTTCTAGAATGTTTGCTTTCACCAGAGCAACAAAATATGATTCAACAGCATTTTCGTTAGTACCTATGTCCAACAGTTGAGGCATTATTTAAGCAAAACTGTACGCATTTGTTTATGCATTTCTTTCGTTATGAATGTTATTGGTAAAATATGTAGCCTTAAGTGAAAAGTAATTTTATAACACAAACATATGCATGCTGAATAGATTGATATCACAGTTATAAATATAATAAAAATTATCTTCTGCAATGCATGAAGTTCAGGGAGAAAAAATTCCCAGTTTAAACGAAGGTGGAATTTTTCTTACTTTGCCTTCACCGTTCACAAAAACAATGGTATCTCAACATAAAATTTTCTTTTAAAGTACGCTAAGCCCTTATGAAAAGTTTTCCAACTAATGATTGTATAGTTACAAATATTTTCAGTGCTTATTGTAAGATTTCAAGTTACCTTCATGTACTTTGTAATGAGGTATCACTGTGCTTTGATAATTCAAAATGTTTTACAGAAATGTATTTAAAAATCATATCTGGCGGGTTGAATCGGTTGACACATAGATTCAGCAAAACTTTATCAAAATAGTCATTTTAAAATGTTAGGCGTAAGTCTGTAAATGCGTCAGTGAATTTCTAAATACGCAGATACGCAGTTGTTATTGAAAGAACTACCGCTGTCGTGAAATTCTGCACCTAACTGTCTACATCACAATAAGTTGGTGTTTTTAAAGTCGAGTGTAGGAATTGTAAAACTTCTGTGCACCATTATATCATAGTTTCAGCAACTGCCATAAAAGCTTGCTTTTACTGGAAAGCTCAGACGTATGTTATGGTTGTTTTGGTCACGTGGTTAATACTATATTGGTGTCTAAATTATTCCCTTGCCTTTCAAGTGAAACGGATGTAGTTAAGGCCTCGCTCTTTAGTTTAACAGGGATTTCGAAAATATATTTTTAACACAAATTTATACATATATCAAAAATACATTCTCACAGTTTTAACACTTATATATCATCGTTTGTATCTGAATTTTTGTGTTGCAATACACCAAACGGATTTTTAGATTTTTCCCCTGAAATATCACATATTTTGTTGTCAAAACAAGCTAAAATAAATAAGAAGAATTTTTTTTGCTAGCAAACGATACATTATTTTTAAAAATGCTCTGACGAAACTGTGTATCGTATGGCCATACACAGTCTAAAATTTTTTCAAAGCATTTGGTTGAAAAGTATTCGAGTTATTTGCAATTGTTTGAAATAAATGAAAGATCATGGCCTTAAGCAGAAATGAACCAATCCAAAAAGTAATTTATTTTAAGATAATCACATCAAGTAGAATGGGAAGATCCGGAATATGTCATACAAAAAGAATAAGTAGACTATAATATCATAATATATGAGGAAAAAATAAGAGTCCAGCAGAAGTGGTTTGTACAAGGTTTAGATAAACACAGTTAACTTTGACATAGAGTATCTTAGTTCCAGAGAACTGTGGATTTGTTCCTTTATGCTCACTTCCGTTGAAATATACTTAAGCTCTACCTTCGAATTACAAGGTACCAGCTTCGAATACCAGTTATGTAAGGAAGCGTGTGTAGTCAGTTTTATCCCTTAAGGGCGCGGTCTACAGCAATTTTCATCACCATTTTTTTTTATTTTTGATCTGTACCAGATATTTTTTTTCTTATTTTAGACAGAAAATGTGACTAAAATTGGCTCTTATGAAATGTTTTTTATCTCTCATAGTTTTCGTGTAATGGCTTGTTAAAGTCATATTTTGCATGTTTCCATTTTAACGACTACACTAAAACCAACTGATATACCAAACTCAAAAAAAATCACAGTAGATAAAGGCGTTGCAGGCTACAATTACATGCTCATAAAATTAAAGAATAAAAATTATTAAAATTTTAAAAAATTGATGAAACTGAAAATAAAAATTTAAAATATTAAATATATTTTTTAAAAATACAAATAATTTTTATTCTTTAATTACATGAGCATGTCGTTGTAGCCTGCAATGTCTTTATTCACTGTGATTTTTTTGAGTTTGGTATATCAGTTGGTTTTAGTGTAGTCGTTAAAACGGAAACGTGCAAAATATGACTTTAACAAGCCACTACGCTAAAACTATGAGGGATAAAAAAATTTAATAAGAGCCAAATTTAGTCACATTTTGTTCTAAAATAAGAAAAAAAATATCTCGTACAAATAAAAATTAAAATAATGATGAAGAAAATTGCGGTAGGCCGCGCCCTTAAGGCAACGCTCTCTTTCTACTTTTTTGCGATAATTATATTTTTAAGCTTAAACGAGAGTAGGTATCAAAAATCTGTTAGTCAGTTTGGTTTTAACTGCGATAGATACTTTTTTTTTTTCAAAACAAGAAATTATATGGGTTTATTTTAAAAAGAGAACGTACAAGAATTTCGTTAGTTACATAATTAGTTAAAACTACAGTATTTACTGCCTTGGAAACAATCAGCCATCGAGGAGAAGGCGATTTTAAACAACTGCCAAAACGAACAGGTTTTTTATATTTCCTGTCATTTTGGCGTAAAAATTTAATATCGCTAAAAAAAATTATAAATATGGCCTTAGTATGAGTGCTCGGCGTTAAGACATACGCCTGTTGACCGCTGCGATAAGTAGAGATGATAGTTTATCGCGGGAAAACTTGACTGTTTGCTGGATTTCAACACACTTTCGGCTTAGTAGGTTATTACTACGGCCATGAAAATGTCGCGGAAAGAATTTTGCCCCAGTACGTTTCAGTTCCTTACTTCCACATCTGCATTTCTGCTTCATATATGAGGCGTGCAGAGCAGAAGTGGTGTAAGTCCAAAATCTTTGATGGAAGAAAAACAGACCTTTGTAAAAACGTAAAATATAAAGTTTGTGTAAACAAATTGGGTGTATTTGTGTAAATGGTACATACATAAGTAACACTAAACTACTCAACTCCTACTTCACTACTGCACTGAAAAATGGCGGGACATTGTCACAGCAGTAGTAAAGTGCTTCACCCTACACAGCAATGGGTGAACTATGGACTTACCTAACTTTGGCACTGAAAAGAGGATGTCATGTTGTGGACTTACATGTCATTATTCCATTTTTGCCAATTCTGGACTTACACCACTTCTGCTCTGCACGCGTCATATATTGGCAGCGTGTCTTTGGGAAGTGACGTGTCGCATTTGACTGCGCCAATCAGAACGAGGATACTACAACACAACACACCTGTGATTTGCAAGTAGGACCTCAAGACACGAGAGTTAAAACATCCTATCACCGACTATAAAGCAGAACTGCAGATGTGCACATAAGGTACTGAAATAAACTGGGCCAAAATTCTTTTCGCGAAAAGTTCATGGCCCTAATTATTACTGTACGTGGGGCTGTTTCCCTATTTGACTAAACCAATAAGAATCCTGCTATTGTAATATTTGATGCCCGTTGTTAGTCTGCAGACAACTACGTTGCGTCAGACGTATAATACCCAATCATATATGTTGCAAGAAACTACAGTATTTTCAAGGGTCTGTTGGTCCAAAACATTTTCGTGATATACCATCATTAGAGATGACGGTATATCGCGGGATAACCTGACTGTTTGCTGGATTTCAACACACGTTCAGTTTACCAGAAGGTGACTGGCTTTAGCTAGTACGTGACTGAACAAATAATAATCCCGCTATTGTAATATATGATGCCTGGTATTGGTCTGCAGACAACTACATAGTGTCAGAAGTATCTCACCCAATCATACATGTGGCAAGAAACTGCAGCGTTTTCAAGGGTATGCTGGCACGAAACATTTTCGCGATATACCTTCGTCTTCTCTAATGATGACGTATGACGGTTTTATGATCTGTGCTCCTATTTAGGATGTTAAAAATAACATTAAAAACCGCGTACATAAGAGCCACTTCGCTTTCAGTCAGAAAGAAATGTGGGTGGTGGCACTAGCAGCATCATCAGGCTGCTTCGTGTAGTTATCTGCTATGCTAAACAAAGTGTTTTATCTTCTATCTTTACGAAAGTTGTAGTATGAGTTAAAATCTTGTATCAATACCGTACACGTAAGACAATACAGTGTTTCATTTTTGCTTGCAGGGCCACGACACAACTGCTTCCAGTACATCATGGACACTCTACATGTTGGGACTTTACCCGGAAATTCAGGTAACAGGTTTATTCATTCAAGAGTTGTCTACAGAGGTTATATTTTTACAACTGTTGCTTAGTGTTTAAAAACGGTTGATTCCTTTTTATAAAGATAAGTAGCACTCTAGTAATTGCACCTAATAGTCTCTGCACATAGCACGAATCTCTGCCAAATTTTGTATTAGAATGTGACTGTAATCAGAATATGTCAGCCAAATTTATCTACATTATTCAGATATATAATGGATTTTAATATACTCGTAATGCATAAAAGTACCTTTAGCTGTGAAGTATTGAACGTTAAATAATACTTGTGAATTAAATGTGGATGTGTCAACGTAGAATGTAGCACTAATGCCAAAAATTATACTTTGAAACCAATGTGGTTTAAATTTATTTATCTTGATTACACTTAGTAAAGCCGTGAGATACATTTTAATGTGTAACATAACAATTTTAAGTGAAAATTAGGCAAGGATATAACATTATATTGAGGAGCCTAGGTAATTACATTTCAATAACAACCCAACAGCAGCATTGTTTTACCTATAGTTGTCTTATTTACGTTTAGCTCGCACGAAAATATCGTCTGTTAAAAAACTTAAATACAATCCAATGCTAGGCTGTTAATGGGAGAAATTTAAAAGTTTATTTATTTATATCGATAGTTGTATCACCAACAAGCCTTAGTTAAACGTCAAGATTTGGGATCACCTACGTGTTGATCTGATTTAGGACTAACGAAAACTGTTTAATGCGCATAATTTCAACGGTATAAAAATATCAACAGTTATTTTCTGCGTCACTTTATACTTAAGTGTATCTCTAATTGGTATAGTCTTACAACACAAGCCACAACGTAACAATGTAATTTAATTGACTGTTGAATTTTGGTTAACAGAGAATTTCTGGCTATAATTAAAACAACAGTAGTGATACAAATTCACTACATACTAACATTTAATTTCCTTAAAAGATAAATTTTATATCATACCTGTCATATTATGTTAATATTTCTTTTTGCTTCTGTTATAGCAGAGATAATGTTTCTTAAAATGTTGTAAAATTGAACGACTCTTAATTCTCGAATGAGAATGTTTCCATCTAACCAAGCTTAGTTCTCGAATGAAAATGTTTCCATCACTTACAAAGTTCAAAGTCAGAGAAGAGTGGAGAGATTTTTATTTTACATTATCAATCAGATCCTGTGTTTTCATATTCACTCAACAGAGCCGTTCGTTTCTTAGAAAAAAATGTGAGCGAATTCACTTCAGTCAACCTAAGCCGAAATCTTCATCAGCCATTATTTCCAACTCCCTTTACAGCCTCGATATCGCTTGCTATTGAGAAATATTCCGAAAATAACTTTCACAACAATAAGTTTAAGTATAAAAAGCTAGCACAACATTCCAATGACTTCATAAAGAATTACTCATTATTTTTGGGGTTGAAGGCAATTCAACCGACAAGATTGAAAATAGAAGGACGTAATAAGGGAAAATCTTTATTAAAAGGTGGAAATTCAAACGTGTCACGAAACTAGCCACTTCTCAATTAATGAAATCAACTGTAGAATTAATAAAATTAAAATTCAGTGATGATCTTGACGCATACTATCCCTGGAAATAGGTTACATATTGCATGATTTCCAGAAAAAAGTTTGGTATGCATACATTCGTAACTAACTGAAAGTTCAGCTTAACTTTCATCATTCGGTAATAAATTATTTGATGCATGATTGAAACACAGCATCTTTATTTTTTCTAGGAAAAGGTGTATGCAGAACTGTCAGAAATATTCCAAGGCTCCCAGAGGTCTCCTACAATGAAAGATCTTCAACAGATGAAGTACATGGAAAGAGTCATCAAAGAAACCCTGAGAGTATATTCTACAATTCCTTTCATACAAAGGGTTTTGAGTGAGGACGTACAGATTGGTAAGTTGGCGACAATTTTCAATGAGAAATTACACGTATGTTATATGTTTAGAACGCATTTTTCTTAAAGAAGATATTTCAAGTAGTAGTCATACAATCATGGAACTCTTACGTACATTGTTAAGAAACCAGTCTAAATGTTTTATAGCTGAATATTTAATACGTAAATTATTGTATACGCACATATATATTGGTTAAAAAGAAAGAACTTTACTATAAGTAACCTAAGTATCCGACAAATACTTTTATCTTTGTAACAATTGTATAACGAAAATGTATAAAATGTGTATTGTGGATACCAGTAATAATACGAGTGCCATAAATATATTGCCCACTTGTGACAGTTTTCTACTAACAGCAGTGACTTTGTGTTAGTGTTTGTAATTTTTTTTTATCTTTCAATAGGTTGTAATATTTCTTCTAATGCTATAGAAAACAAATTATTTCTGGCTTAATTTCGTACGTGAGACAAAATAATAACATTGTTCCAAATATACAAATATTTAGAGTACTCTTGTCACTGATAACAGTAACGTGTGATGTGATACATTAAGAAATTGGCACGTCTAAAAGTAAGGAAAATGAAGTCATAAAAAATTTACGAAGTATAAAGAAATGTTCTATTTTTGAATTTTTTTAAAATTCGAAATTATACAACAATTACAAACCTTCAAAAAATGATTAATACACAGTTTAAATAAATATTGATAAGTACCACACTGCAGGATTCTTTTGAAAATTCACTAGAAACTACCATTCACTAAAAACGAGTATGATTTCTTACATGTTATAAACATCTGTGAAAACATATATTATTTTAATAAAATACGTAATGTTTCAATTTTTGAAAAGTATGCTTATCTGAAATTACAGTAACTCATATTTATTTTACAGGTGGCTATGATATACCGGCTGGAACCACTATCTCCATTTTGCTTTATTTCATCAATCGCAACCCGGAGTATTTCCCGAATCCTGAGGAGTTTAATCCAGACAACTTTCTCCCTGAGAGAGTCCAGAAACGTCATCACTTCGCGTTCATACCTTTCAGCGCTGGACCCAGGAACTGCATAGGTATTTTCGGTTTACATATTACGTAGTGTTAATATATGGTTTCTATAAGTTTTTCACTTATGCACTAAGACACAGCCGCAGAAATTAAATTAATATAGCATTCAATGCCCTCAAATAGTTAATCGTATTTTACTATAATAAGTTTGTTTTTATGTTTTCTTACTATATTTTTGAAATATTTTTGTACTAACTCCAATTACTGGCTCATTACAATAACAGATAATGTATTACCGACTGTATTGTTCAAGGTATATTAGCGTCATTTGGTATAAATTTGAAATAAAATTGTAGATGCCATTTAATTTAGTCCAACTTATTAAATGTGTGTATTTTAGTACCGAATTTGTGTAGTAGAGCATAAAGTACAAGTAAAGTTTTTTTATTGATGATTACGTACACTAACACACACACTATATGTAGAGACACTGGAAAATCGCGAAAATGTTTAGCATAGTCTCCAATAAACTATAGTATATTAACCGTCACTAGTGTGAACAGTTTTGTGGCAAATCACACACGCTGTGTGTTCAAGCTGTACAGTTCGAACTGGGTTTGTTGAAGAGAGAAACAGTGCTTGCAGTCAACTTTTCCCGCGATTTTCCAGTGTCTCTAACTATATGCATGTACACACATGTGTTTACGTATAAATGTATGCATATACTTGTGACAAAACTACGCAATTTTTTTTTTTTTTTTTCGTATTTTGCAATATTATTTTAATAAATATATATCTTTTAAATTCATATTGTTTTCCAGGACAAAAGTTCGCTCTACTGGAAGAGAAGACTATTCTCTCATATATTCTGAGGAAATACAAAATTCGTTCAGTACAGAAGAGGGAAGACATTCATCCAGTTCCACTTATCGTTCTCAGGCCTGAGAGTGGCATTAACGTGACTCTGACAGCAAGGACGTGAAGAAAAATGCATTATACAATCTTTTTAACTTGTACAGTTCACAATGTAATTTAAAATTTTTAAGTTTATACTTTGTACCTTAACATAACTTGACATGTTTTTCAAAGACTGCTGTATTTATTTAACTTAAGCTTAGTTTAAAATAATTAACTATTGTTAATGATACTGTGTTTCAGTAAACGTTTTACACGAGATGCATAAGCTTCACTGTAGCTTAGAATTTTTGAAAAGTTGATAATCTTCTATTTTGTTAAAATAAATTTTTTCCTAAATGCGATTATAGGTTTTTATTATTTTAATAACAACCAATAAGCCTATGTTCGGTGATCTTCAGTGTTACTATACGTTAAAGTTATATAACTAAAAAATTAACAAATTAATTTGAATCTGGCTGCTGAAAATAACGATCTCGTATGATCTGTCTGAAAACATGAAACATAAATATTTAATGGTTTATTATTACGTTACGTAAGTAATATGTACACATAAGGTGCGATGCAAAAGTTTTCCGGAATGAAACAGGGAAGAAGAGCCACTCCATGAAAAGTTTTAAGCTGGGAACGCCCATCTAATTATTAAATACAGATTATTAACAGAAAGGCCCAGGATACAGAGTTGGGCAACTGTCACAAACTTTTTAAAATACCCCCAAGCAACATTTGCCTGATACTTTCTATAATTTGGATTGCTTAAACAATAATGCAAACTATTAAGGGCGCCATGTACCATGCGCTTAAATTGCGTTTCAGTGTTTTCGTAAAAAGGGTTTTTTTTTCCTAAATTTTTCCACATGTGCTCATTGTGCAAATGCACGAAAAAATACACTTCTAACGAAGACAAAACGGTAGTTTCAAAGCATCACATCAATTAGAAAATCATTTCGCGGCCCTTCAAAATTGCTTAAAGAAAAAAAAAAAAACAGCGGTTTCCAACCTATTATATCTGAAAATCTACTCACGAGATTCGTGTAAAACTACTCTAGATACGTGCAATGTACTTTAAAACTTTCCGGCAGTAAACAGATGGAGTCACCACTGAAAGTGTCAGCTAGGCGAGTGATCTACGATGCCACTGCACGCCGTTTAAAAGTCTTGCGGTAGAGGTGATGCCTAGAGACCGGAAAAATTCGCGGGTTCGCTGACCTGTAGGCAGCCTCTAAGAATATATGTTCACATACGCAAACAGCATATGTTAATTAGCTTCTCGCTGATGTGGTGACGTAGGCCTGCACTGAGTTAAAATTTTTATATTGGCTCAGCGATTTACACTAGGTGTTAAATAAGTCAAGGACCAATTGTGAAAGTGACGCAAACTTATAGTTGGTGTAATTATAGCTTGTGCCTGAAAGAAAACGCGAATTATTCATGTCCCTAGTGATACCACACCAGATGAGCCAGTCAACACAGTCCTTGTCGCCGCTTTACTCATACAAACATACGGCAAGTAGGCGGGCGCTTTAAGGGTGCGGTCTACCGCAATTTTCGTCATCATTATTTTATTTTGTACTTGTACTAGATATTTTTTTTTTTTTTTTTTCGTATTTTAGACACAAAATGTGACTAAATTTGGCTCTTATAAAATTTTTTTATCTCTCACAGTTTTCGCGTAGTGGCTTGTTAAAGTCATATTTTGCATGTTTCCGTTTTAACAACTACACTAAAACCAACTGATGTACCAAACTAAAAAAAAATCACAGTGAATAAAGACATTGCAGGCTACAACTACATGCTCATGTAATTAAAGAATAAAAATTATTTGTATTTAAAAAAATAGTGAATTTTTTCAAATGTTTATTTTTAGTTTCAGCATTTTTTAAAAATACAAATAATTTTTATTCTTTAATTTTATGAGCGTGTCATTGTAGCCCGTAATGTCTTTATCTACTGTGATTTTTTTTAGTTTGGTATATCACTTGGTTTTAGTGTAGTCGTTAAAACGGAAACATGCAAAATATGACTTTAACAAGCCATTACGCGAAAACTATGAGAGATAAATAAATTTCATAAGAGCCAAATTTAGTCACATTTTGTGTCTAAAATAAGAAAAAAAATCTCGTACAAACAAGAATAAAAAAAATGGTGATGAAAATTGCGGTAGACCGCGCCCAGGACGTGGTACATAAGCCAACGCTAAAAGCAATAATCTATAACGGTAGGTTTCTTGAAGCCACTTTGCGAAAAGTAAACAATATCAGTCCTAGACAGTAGTTTTAGCTAAAGTTTTAAACAAAATTTTTTCCAGTGTTACGAACTTCTGAGGGCACAATCTCTGACCGACGGATACCCGTGCATTTAACTGCGGGGCAAGAGATCACGCGTAGCGAATTAGTAATTCTGGGTAAATATTTACTCATAAAGTTGGCAAATACCATTATCTAGGATTGCCATTGAGTAGTTTATACATATTGGCTTCGAAAAAAAAGCGTAGAAATCAATTGATGTTTTCAGCGTTTATTTATCAACCACACACACTTAAAGCAGGCAATAATAAAGAAAAACGCATGCAGTCCTAAGTTCGCGGCCTGGAAACTAAAAACCTTATTATTAAAACTGTGTTTGATGTTTTTATACTGGCAGGGACAATTAGAAATTCGGGGCAGATAAATTAAAAATGTTTGTCTGAAACACGTTTTGTGTTACTTGTATCGGCATGGTGCGATTTGAATTATTGGACTCAAAAATCTTTTGTGTGTCAGAGTAGGGGTAAGAAAGGAGAAAGCACCGTTTCAGTGGGAAAAATAAAAAAATAAAAACATGGGGCACATAAGCGACAAAGGAAAGAAAGTAAATTATTAATAGAAATAACAATAGTTATAATTTAATATTAATAGATATATCTCATTAAATAAGAAAAAATATAGAAGAGAAGGTTCTTGTGTAATGAAATGTAGGAGTTTATGGTAAAAAATATAAAATCAATTTAACAAAAGTTGTATACATAAAACTATCGAACTATCTAAAGTCAGCCAATATGTGTTATATGCGTAAGGTGAAGATAAAGGAGCCAATTAATTAGAATCTTACAAATTATCTAACATGAAATACATGTATATGAAAGTTATAATGTGATACTTATTTTGTATAAATTGTTATCATGTTTTGCTTTCTCTGTGAGACTCAACCAAGACTAGCTTGCTCAAAATTTAATTAACATTTACCAATGCATGCAGAGAAAGACATTACATCAAGTTTAACATCCATTACCTAAGTCAATCATAGAATATCAGGGAAAATTAATAGTGGATTCGTTTACAGATAAGGAAAGAAAATTGAAATAACATAATATTGCAATACAAGATAAAATGAAATTTAATAGTTTGTGGCTGTCGACAAGGTTGAAAAATATTAAAGCTCAAAAGGAAACCATAAATTTTCCTGGATTTAAGAATCAAAATAGAGGAATTACCAACTAACTACCTCCTGCCAATGTATCGAGAACCATGCGAGAGAGTCGTGCCTTAGTACAGATATCGTATAAATTGTCTTTCCAAAATTATATCCTTTCATTCTTGTACTGATGTGCAGGCTGACTCTGTCGCTATAGAAAGAAGTCAGAGTACCGTGAACAATATTCTACTGCAGCACTTAGGGTCCTCGTCGTCCGATCGTCCCAGTTTTCCATCACAAGGATAGACCTCTGAATCTCGAACTATCCTGGTCGTGGGTATAAAATCGAGCCTTTCTAGGCTCGCGATGTAGCATAGCTAGTCTTCCCCATGTCCATTCCAGAACTTGAACTTTCTTTCAAACCTTCCTACCACATAATACTCCAAAGCACTCACAACAAAATCTCCTAGCTAACCGTCTGCACTTACAATCGATACTAGGTGGTTTCCAAACAAATATTATAAAGAGAAAATGTCAACAGTCATATTAGATTTAAATACAATTATTTACGTTATTTAGTAACCAAATATTAACAGAATATAAGTACTATAGCGAGGTATTCAAAATTAAAATTAAAATTACATCTGTAATAGAGGCAAGTACACTAGATATATTACAATAATAATGTAAACTTAACGTTTATATAGTTGTGGTTGTTAATAAAACACATTAAATTTAAAAATAATGTTAAGAATCATATTGTACACAATAATGAGGATATTAATTTTAAACACCAAGAAATAAATATTTGCTGAAAAATCTATTCATTAAAAATATTGTTTCTCAGTGCTAGTCCTAGACTAACTTATTAGTAGCGAGGACATACAGCTACCAGCCGAAGATTGCCGAGAGAGTCCGTGCATGCCCCAGCCCACAGCCCTCAAGTCATATTACTGACGCGACAAACGGGGACTTGTTTGGTATACATCGCTAGATAGTCTACGTGTGTGGGTGATAGGGACAAATTTGTTGGAGTGCTAAGGGTGCCTATGACCAGCGTATGACCAGAGTATTACTTCTACGCACAACCAACTCGGCTAGTACGCAGAGCTGTACTATTCTTTATTTTTACGTGAGATTTTAATTGCGTGAAATATTGATTAAAGTTCAACTCAGGTTTTTATCTGTGTTTTTGTCGAATCCGGTTTGCGTTGTTCCAGACACAGAAATGAAATAAAAATTTTTATCAATTTTCAGAAGCTGAAACATCGTATTTCTAGTAAGTTTTCTAAATCAATAACATATAGGAAAATAGTTCGGTGTGTGTGTGTTTTTTGTAGACACAAATGTAACAATGAGTGTAACCTACGTGCAAACATATATTCTGAGTATTTGGTTACACACATACACACACAAAATCTGCACGTCAATTAAATTTTGGTTCAAACTTGTATAACTGACCACATACATTTTACGTGTCACGAAACTATTTCGAAAGTCCCGGTTAATTAAGCTACTACATACAGAAAGTCATTCACTTATTTAGCAGTCAAAGTGTATAACGGCCAAAAGCCGAAATTGACACTCCACCAAACAAAACTCAAGTTCACTGTAAAAAAAACTTAGGCGAACTTTCTTTATCCATGTATTAATTATGTAGTTGTATGTTAAGCAGCTGTGGGAATATACGTTTAGGTTACATTTGCATAATTTTTAGGATTGATATGTAATGGATGCATAGTCACATGTATATATTTGAATTTTTGAAAACCGACCGTTGGCTTAACTACATGAAGCTAAACAAAGAATAAATAAATAAATAAATAAATATTCAGGGTAAGGAATGTAACACAGCAGTCAATTCTACAGATTGTGAAGTAAACATGAGATACGCATGCCTATTAAACTCTTATCACTCACTACTTTTGAACACAATTTGGAAATTAAGAAGGGAACTAATTATTCACAGAGTGTAAGGGTAGTAACCACCGAAACATCAGCAGTTCTTCGTGGAGAAATAAGTATAAATTATACGTGCTATTTTCTAGCCACATGAATATTTAGAAAGGTATGAGTCATTCAAAGTCGAGTTATTTCTTCAAACTAGTTAAATTACGATTTGTATGTGATATTACGCTTTATTGAGACCTCAAACATGTAAATTAATCCGCTATAACCCTTTTCCTTTCACAGCCACCCTCTTAGTACATACAGTTTCGCCAGATTTTGTGAACATTATAGTTTCAAAGAAAATCATATTGTTGCAAGAACCCAGGATACGCCGAGAAATGCACACAGCTGTTTTTGTGATTATATTGAAATATCTGATATGTAGGCAAAATTAGCTACTTCCGTTGAGAAACTGACTTGCACATATAACGCGCAGTGCTATTAGGAAAGTGCACCATTTGGAATTTATATAAAAGCATTGTCGCAAAATCCAGCCAATTAACTCTACAAAAACACCTTAGAGGAGGGAGACTTGGGAAATGTTGTCCCTGCCCTCATAATTTACGTTTACCGAATTAATTTTACAGCAATAGCTATGCAAATAAACTGAGCAGTTTGATATCGCTTTAAAAAATCTGCGAAACTTATCGAGTCACTTTAGGGTATGAAACATCAATTTTTGAAGGCCTAGGCACAACTGCGTAGACGCGTCTGTCTGGGCTGTCTGATCACGTTGTCTGGCTGAGCTGTCCAAACAATTTTTCAGGGGCAACGAGACACAACTGACCTACTTGACACATATAATACTAATGCTACATGATAGAGTGCAGCACAGTATACTGTCAATTTAATTGTTGTGACGTAATTATTTTGGAATAAGAAACGTGTTTTGATTATTTCAATACTGTTTCATTAAGGGGAAGTGTTAGACAATTCTACCGTATTTTCAGTTTTCGAGTCATAACATTTATTAAAATTGTATTATGAAAATTTTATCTTCGAAAAAGCATAGGTAAACTGCTTGACATAACTAATTATAGGGTCTTTCATCAATTTGCCACGCAGAATCATTGCGAGAGAGTTCTTGAAAGTTAACCTATGATTTCCTTGCAACGATTCTGCATGTTGAAGTAATGAAAGGTTCCATTATTATTTATGTCAAACTGTTTATCAAGAACTATCCTATGCTTTGCCCAAGAAAAGATTTTGATAATATAATTAGAATAAATGTTGCGGCTTAAAAATTGAAAATGTAATAAAATTGTAACACTTTCCTGTAAAGAAATTGGGATAGAAAAAATGTTTGAATTTTTTTATAGCGAGAGAGAAGGGTTATTTTTCAAACTTTTATAACAATGAAATTTGCTTTTGTAAATGTAATCTAACGGGAAATTTAAATTCAAAATACACCCAAGACAAAACTGAACCTAGAAAATACGTTAATTAAATACCTTTAAAAAACTTACTATGTATTTGTTTACGAACATCAACACTTTCGTGTGATATTCCATTTATTTTTGTGTATCTCGTTTTTGATTGGCGCAAGGTACACGTGAACTCACACGCAGTTGGTGCAGACCACGCTGTGCGACCTTCAGAGAGGCTGCCTGCACCATCTGCACGTGACGTCACAGTTTTGATCCAAGAAAACATGGCGAACAGCAGTGTGGCCAACATTATGTTGAAAATCTCGTCATATGTTAGCATAAAATCTGTTACTTTATAGCTCCACTATGTTCCCGCTAAACACAGGAAAAGTTGCCAATAAATATTGTAATACATTATACTGTATTAATGTTTATATTAGCATAATCGCTCTCGTCTCTCGACCGGATATAACAGTCCGCCATTTTATCTAGGGTCAAAATACCACGTTCAATTGGGCTTCACCGCAGAGCCTTGGAGATTGCTGTTTCCGTTCCTCTATGTTTACTATATAGCTCGTTGCTAAACTCAGACAAATAAAAAATAATACTTTTACATATTATGTCGCGTGCAAATTCACGTACGTTATGAAATATAAATTAATTAAATAATAAACACAACTTTTTTTCATTGCAGTATTACGCTGTAAAACTAAAATTCGAGAACATTCGGTAAGGTGGCCAGTACTTGTGTGAGTCTGCAGCTGATGTAACGATGTATATATAGAGTTCCCCTCCCCTTCTTCTAGCCGTGGTGGTCATGCCATACCCTTGAATTTCCGGCCGAAACAAACTCGCCTCCTCTCATCAAGGCAATTACATGATTCGCAACCACCACGGCCCGGCCATGGCAGCACGTTTCTGCGCAGTCACTCTAACAGCGATCAGACCCTATATATGTACTCTCTGCACGGACAAGTGCAATCATTCTTCTTGACCGCGCGACGCTTTGAAGACAGGCTTCTGGTGTCTTCGGTCACACGTCATCAACAACGCGAGTACGTATATATAGCAAATAACATTCAATATTAACTTAAGAGGGTGTGGTACATAGTTCAACGCTAAAAGCATTAATCTATAACTGTAGGCTTCTTGAAGCCAATTTGCGAAAATTAAACAATAGCAATCCTAGCCAACGTTTTAAACAAATTATTTTTTCCGGTGTTACGGATTTTTGAGGCACAATCTCTGACGCCGGAACCTCGTGCATTTAACTGCGGTGCAAGAAGATCACGCACAACGAATTTGTAATTCTGGATAAATATTTACTCATCAAGTTGGCAAATACCATTATATAAGATTGTCATTGAGTATTTTATCCATACCGGCTTTGAAAGAAGCGTAAAAATAAATTGCTGTTTTCAGCGTTTATCTATCTACCACGCACTTTCAAAGAAGAATGGACTGCGGTTGTCGAGGGTCAAACCTCTCGCCTCCCACCTAGGTGATCCTGGTACGATACCCGGCGGATTCGGTTCCAGATTTTTTGCATGTTGCAAATGTGGCGGACGCTGGAGTTTTCTCGGGTAACTCACCTGATCAATTCCTGGATACGGACAATCGACAGGCATGTATCGATAGTCGAGCAACCGGCCCAACTTTCAACCCGGCCTTCTCTCGCACACTTATGTGACCATACCCGAAGACGGGAGAACATAGATTTCCATTTTTTTTTTTTCATTAGTGTAAGGAGGATAATATTGATGATGAAGTTAAGGCATTATGCCTTCCGTAACGAAAAATTCCCATTGCCCTTCTCTTTTTTTTTTTTTGCCTTACCTTACCCTCTATGCACAACGTGGCGTGGCAGTGGAATAACATTGTAATATCCACAAAATAGACTGACAACCTGTTCAGATGCAATTTGTTAATTTAACAACATCTCAGGGAATAACAGAAAATAACGAACAGCGTAAGAAATCAGTGCAATTAATTACATTATGTGTAGTTGCAGATACCACGGCAACACTAGCAGTGGGCCCATATCGATTAGCGTAAATTTAAAAGACAAATTGCGTTAGTTTGAAACGGCATAGGCCAGCTCGGAAAACAAAAGAAACTTATCTGTAGGTTATCCGCAAACGTATGTATTTGGCTGTTAAAAAGGAATGACAAGAGGAAAAAAATTCGTTTTAAGAACTAGCTAACTAGCAGAGGGGCAAAGAGACTAAAATAGAGTAAGTTTATCGCAGGTACAGAACATTATTAATTGTCATCAAAACTTAGCTTTTTTTCTAATGCGTTCGCTGCGTCGTGGTGTTATACTTCTTGTCGGTTAGCAGGCCCTCTTCTTGTCTTCATGCTTCACGTCTACTGTACAGTTATGTGTCTTAACAGGTCAACCGGGTAGCCTTATCATGCTCGAATACTCAAAAATTAAATTTGTACAGACTTCACTACATCGTTGATCCACATCTTAAGTACAACATTTCTGTCCAAGTTGGCCATAACAATAACTCCCCTCTCAAAAACTACAACTTCTTCCAAACCCTGCAAAATATATTACAACAAACGCAAATTTAAAATATCAGCCAATTAATATACGTCTATCTGGTGATACCATAGTGTTAATATCCCGTTCCTCCAGCAACACATAAACATAGCTTTCGAACTATGGAAATGCGTATAAATCTGCAGGTAAACAGAAAATATTATGGTCCACCCGAAATATTATTTATAACATTGGACACGCTAATAAAAGAAAAATATTCAATTGAAAACTAAACAAACATTCTGTCATTAAATTAACGTAGTTGGCTAGTGAAAATAAAATAAATAATTATTAATTTATTACTCCGGCACTCATCATAGAACACATTAAAACGGCAAAATTGTCATTTGTAACATTGTACAATTACCATCCACAAAGCAACCTCATTTTAAAATTTCTCTTCAATAATTAAGTCATGCAAGCACAAAAATAATAAGTAAAATGTGTGAATATTAACAATACACAAGCGATATACCTAGGTCACTATTACTAACGATACAGAAGAACGCTAACAGTGAACGGAATATATGAATGAACACAGGCCGAAAACAATATACAGAAGTGCACTAACCGTAAATATTAGACGTATTTGCTTAAAATTACAGCAGAAACAATAATAACCGCGGTATTTTAGGTTTTTAAAAACACATTTACTACTTGAACTACTAAATAAAATATTCGCATATTTTCCATGAATGCCGTATACACAACTTATTCTGACTGTGTGACATTACATCAATGTGCCCACAAATCATGACGACTATTAACGAAAGGAAATAGCTGTATTTAGTGTGCGCGCATATTTAGCTCCTTATCCATTAAATGTGAAAAACCTAAGTAGCAAACTTTTAAGTCCATCCAGCTGAGTGTCGTTATTCCGGTTGGTGCGTCTGTCAATATTGCTCCAAACAAAATGCACGTAAATAACATTAAAAAACGGAAGAGAAAAATAATTTATATACTACTGCAGTTTATAAAAGTAAAATGTGAGCATTAAAAACTTTCGATATCTTCTCTCCATGTCAATATTACTTAGTACATTTAAAATAGTTTAATTTTGCTTGAAATAGTTACAATTAAAATTGTACGTTACGCAATAACTAGTTTTTATTTTAGTTCGCAATTTAAACTTCTTGACTGTATGTTAGTCGGGTTGGCAGAATTTTTAGGAAAAAAGATATTATACAGCAATTATTCTACGATTTACAGTTTTTAGCATACTTTATGAAGTACAGATAAGCTTATAAGATACCTTTCCTGCCTGTGTTTATGTGTCTATGTTTCCCCATTAAATAATTATTTTCAAACCGTTCACCGGATTTTTTTTTAAATTGGTGAGCATACATTAACTAGCAAGCAAATTAGAAATCTATAGTTTTCGACATTGCGATAGTCTGAAAATTAAGAGCACTTACATATCTCCGGAAACTGTTGACTATTCAACACCAAATTTGGTATTTTCAAAGTTCACTCATAAGTATTAAATTAAACAGTAAGTATTTATTTATGTCAGTATATTTTAAAAGATAACATTAAATTGATAACTAATAATTTATTTCACATTTTAAAAACTTATTCCGATACAAAGCAAATATATAATGTGACATTTTATCATTCACTCCTTGAACGGCGTTTGAGTTATTCATCTAGGTAAATAATCTTGAAATTGTGCTTACTAAAGTCGTAACGTTAAATAATGTATGTTTACGTGGACAATTGAATACCTCCGTGGAATAAGGTTGGATGTTACACGTACTGTACATGCTACACACAACCTTCTTCAACATTTATTGCAATCTATAATCCAAGCATTTAATGAATTACTTTTTATGTTTGTAGTTCGACTATTTTACATGGATTCAAATAAAATTGGGTACTTTAATAGTTCCTTGTTTACGCAGTGTGTTGGCTGTGTTAATTACTGCATAGCCACCGTTTTGGAAGTTAACGATACTTCAATAAATGAAAGTTTTGTTAGTATTTTAGTAAACAGTATACTGATTAAAATGCTGTTTTTGGAAGTTGTGCTTTAAGCACTGAATTTAGGCTTAAGATGATCTAATGTTATGTATATGTTTCTATATAAAATAACAAGTTAAAATAAATAAAGAGTTTTGCAATATGTTGGGTAACGCTAGACTTTTTTCTGGCAATTTCGGCATGTTAAAATTCTACTACGGTCATATTTTCTGATGCACATAGGTGTAGTCAAAATTGAGGCGATACAGTTTTTTTTAATTAATAGGTTAAACAATAAAATTTGAATAATTTCAGCAAAATTCGGTATGCAAAAAGTGTGAACGAACGTAACAAAACCGACCCTTTACTGGTGGTAATTTGAAAGAATATTCTACGTGGATAAATAAAATTTTTTTTATAAAACCTTCAGAATATGCTGATATGTGTCTAACTAGCTTTGGCACATAGGTAAAATTTTTTAATGAAATTAGCATTACTATTTTCCAAATGAAGGCTATATTGGAATTTTACGTAGATTGAAATATTTACTACATTATTCAAGGGACTTTAACCATACTTGGTATTCAATAAAGTACAAGAACTCTTTTAATTTGTTTGTCGAACTGTAAAATAGCTCTCCTTTATGAAATATAACTTTCATATCATATATCCTTAAATGTTGCAAATTTTTTTTGTGCCACAATTTAACAAATTTGTTTCAAAAACTTTACCACTTATTTCATAGTTTCAGCAATATATATCTTATTTTACATTATAATATTATTAATTTTAACCACACTTGTTACTTGTTACTGAACAATTTTCTGATACTAAGATGAACTATAATACCATAGAGTATTTTAGTGATTATGGGTATTTAAAACATTTACATCTTATTTTGAAGCTGTTTCGCTGCTGCACCAAACAGTAACGAATATGGAAATTTAATTAGGTTATGAAATAGTATGTTATGAATAGGTTTGTAAAGATAGACTGTTTTTCAAAAAATTAATCCCTTTTATTAATTGTTTCTGTTATGTACATGAAAATTGAAAAGAAGTTATATTAGTTAAGCTGGTAATTTCTTACCATTCGGTGAACGAAGATCGATAAGGTATTTGTACAACGAAAAAATAATTGTGTATTTATATTATTTTAAGGCAAAAATCGAGAACAAACATGGTAACATTTTATGTATTCATAATAAAATGTATGTATTTATGTGCTCCTGTTGATTCCTAGTTCCTCGGTAGATTTGTTACGTCTTAGATCAGGTAAAAAAAGGTGTCGAAAATTTGTGTTGAGTTTCTACTGAGTCATTTCTGGGCTTGTTTATCACGACTGTGAGTCACCTTTCACTGGATATTGATCTATGACCTCAGATAACGGTCAAGAATCTGATGCAATCGCAATTTATTATCTGCGTCTTACTTGAAAGTAGGTGCCATAATACACACTACAAGACAGTTTTGAAACATAATTATCTACCTACTTTATTAACATCATATTATAATTAACATGAGGTAGAAGAATTTATATAGGAAACTTCAGAAATACTTTGTATCGAACCACTGAAACGTGAAGTGTAACAAACATGTTAACAAATGGCGATTTAAAAAAAATTGAGATATATTTATTTGCCATTTATTACTTTTATATGGTTATACAGAGTGAATGATTCGTATGTACATGTATTTATTATCTTAAGGCGGATTCACACAAACGTTATCTCTATGCCATTCCGTTCAAACGAAGAAAGTATCCACCTGAGAAGTCTTTTGTCGACAATTCTTATGAAAAAAATCTGAACGTCGACCTGAAACGGAAAACGTACGTAAAATATTTTTAATTTAATACTGTTTTCGATATCAGCCTACATTTTCTATATCTTGAAATTCAGTAAGATAATTTTCTCGGTTGTCCACAACTGAAGTAAGCCAATATTATGCGGAGACTTTCATTTTTCTGACAATCTGACAATCATAGCGTTTATAGGCCACCAAAATTCAGATTACGAAGAAAATAAATTTAAATTTTCGGATGAAACTAAACTGCTAAATGGGCCAAAATAAGGAAAAATGTAACACTATCAATGATCTCAGATTTTTTGAAGGCAAGGCAGGCTAACCGCTCACCAAACTATGTTTGTGTATTTATATTAAGACTAATCCTAAACTCTCCATAAAATCACTATTTACAATAACGCTTTAAATCCTCACCGGAGATACATTGACAACGTAAGGATTCGAAAAACAGGAAATTAAAAAAAAAATGGTGCTTAAACACGAATGATTATGAGCGAACTTACACCTGCCACCACTATTTGTTAATAGCATTTGCTTGCACTCCGAGAATTATAGAAGGGACTGCAGAAATTGCGACAGCTATACTCTGTTTCATATAAGTTTGGATAAATTTGACAGCAACTTATGGGCAATACTTTGTTAGTATTTTGTGGTTTGTTGCACAATGCAAATATTCAGGGTTTTTGCTTTCTGAGTTACACAGCAGCATGGAGAAATGTGTTTTGAGAGCGTCACTAACACAATGTCCCAGTGTTTCGATAACTTCATAAGCTAGTAGCAGCATAAAAAGGCAATGGATTATGCCTTATGTTCTTATTTAATTTTTGCGAACCTTTACAAAATATGTTTTGTAGTTTACATAATAAGATATTCTAGAATTTTTTTTATCAAATTAATATTTTGTACCATTTACTTATGTACATTTTCAAGATTTCCAAGCAAGCAATCTCTAAATTCATCCCAGAGATTTGTGCTTCTTTGATCACCGTTCTGCAAGGTTATATCAAGGTAAGAAACTAAAGTACTAATTATTTGTAGCAATGTTTTACTGAGTCTAATTTTTGTAATTAAATGTAGGGCTTTGGTGTTGAGGCGTAAATAAATTAACACATAGCCTGTTCGACTTGTATAGGTACATATTCGTGCAAAATAAATTAGTAAGTGTACATAATCTTTAAAAACACCAAAAAGTTTTATTGAGTGCACACAAGCAGACTTAGAACAATTAATTTTAGTTTTTCCACGCATTTTGGAAAATATCCTCCATCAGTTCTGTAACACGCAAGTAATAAATCAATGGTAAAATAAAATCGTGGAACTGTTTCTGTCCTCCAGGATGATTCCTTTTTGAATAAGCCCCAATAAATGCCTGTGGCCTGTGTCTAAGAGATTACAAAAGCGTTTCGTTCGGACAAAAGGTTACTTATTACAAATTGGGCAAAACTCTCACACATGGAGTGAGTTTAGTCAACATTATTTTGTGATTCAGCACCTGTCAGACTTCGGCCACAAACCACATGATTCAAGAAGCAATAATTTAATATTTTTGTTTTATTTTTTTGGTTAGTTGATCGCACGTGCTCGAAACATTACAGCCCATGTTATTATGTAAACCGAGTACTTACATATAGGAAAATATACCGATATTAAACTAAAAAGAAATTAATTACTTTAATTAATCTCACATTTCAAGAATGTTAAAAAAAGTACGTTTGTGTAAGATATAAACTTCTTTTAGTACGTGGTTTCATGGTTAAGAAATTTTCCTGACACCTAAAAGGAAAATAGTTGTAATAGCCTATCATACCCAGTATAAGCAGAAAAGGAATATTCATGTAATTCATTTTCATGAATACTGTAAATCAGGACATTGCATTAAATTGTGTGCAATGGCCGCGTTGGTATAGCTGTCAGACAACTCACGTTTCACAACGACATTCTGGGTTCGTTTCCAGCCGGCGTACCGACTTTCACATGTGGGAAGCATTGTGGATGTGTCCGTTGTCCAGCGAGTTTTCTGGAAAATATCCCGTTTATTCCACCCTTGTATTCCATGGCTGCTCTACGCTCATGCCATACAGTCGTTGATGAATTGTTTATATGTGTGTTATTATTAATAATGCATGCAGATGCCACTGGAGATGTTTTGTAGTGTAATAGCAAAGAACATGTCTGTTAAATAATATGCCATCTTGAATAAAATTAGTGACATATAGAGAACTGGAGTACACGTTCTTAAGCATAGGAAACCATTAAGTTAATTTAACTACAAATGTTCAGATTTTTAACATTTGATAAATATTTATACCAGTACTCATAAACTGTTGTGCTAAATTCAGCAATATGTGTGTAATTAGTGGCACGGTATTAATAATTTTTGTAGCGTATGTAGCCCCAACTGCTTCGTTTATTTTTTAAATAGAATTTTCGGTAACTTTTTCTGCAACAGTTGGAATATTACTATAATATTCGTGCTACAAATAAACTTGTCAAAGAAGCGTTTGAATTACACCTGAAATAAATACTCGAACACGCAGAAAATGGTAAGTATTTTGTAAAAATTTTAATTAGTTGTTGAATCTTTTACTTGGGCTGCTACAATGACAAACAGAGAGCGCACATTTAAAAAACGCCCAGAACAACAAATAAAAGTTTTGTTTTCTTTCCTACAATAACGATTAATTAATATAGATTCCGTATTCAAGGAGCAGAATTTATTGTTTGATACTAACACCAATGTAATTATACTGTGGCTTAACAGTGTAAACACATTCACTATTATACTTAGTTTTAAAAGTACTACGAGCAATATGTGTTGGAACTTAAGCTGAAATTGTATTTTGATACATTAAATTGTATGTACTTGAGGCCACGGCTCCCTATTTATGCCATTTGAGTGATCTATATTTTTAAATCCATAAATAGAGCCGATATCGCAAAACCAGTACATAAAAATGTTTACAATTTGTTTGTAATACGTAGCCTAATAAGAATTACTATTAATTAATACATTTGGCTACTTATTGACTTTAATACAATTTAATTAAATTGATAATTAGCCAAAATTACATAAAATTAGGTTTTGAAAAAAAAAATTGGCTACATAGTGCAATTTCCAATATTTCTATGTAACGGCTTTGCTCCCGTTCAAAGTTTAAAAAATTAAACTTGTAAAAACTGTATAAATATGAACCCGCGGCCTAAATGTTCTTAACTAAGTAGGCTGCGTTGGTGTAAGTAAGGCACAAAACCGATGGAGTGTTAAGAGTGACGTTGGTCGGTGTATGCAATGTAATATCGCCTCTACACGCAAACCACGTAACTGGCGCGCAGAGCTTTGCTGTTATTCATTTTTCTATGGGACTCTAAGCGGGGACCGTTTTATTTTATTTGCTATACTTGTGGTTCAAATTCCAGTGCTTATTTCTATTGTTGTGATTTTCGAATCCGGTAGGAATTTCCCTAGATACGGCAGTCAGTTAAAAAAAAATGTTTTGAGCTATTTTGAAAGTTTTGAAAATCATGTTTCCAATAAGCGATTCTAGTTGTTAAACTGATAGAAACATTGTTTGAAATGTGTTTTTTCATAGCTGTACAGACGTAATGTGCGCTGAGAAGTTTCTTGCAAATATGATTAGTACTTGCAACTCGCTGCTTTGCGTTTCAAGCGCAGGTAGATAGGAACCTTAAGGTAAATAAGTAGGCCCTAATCGTATGAGGAGGATACTCAAAAGCGATAGTAACATACCTCAAACTGCAGATTTACGATTGGACGCCCGTAGGCCTCTGCTTGCCACGGAGGACGACATGAAGTGAGGCCACACAACGAAGAGTCGCCGGAATGGGAACGGCGCGGAGGGGGAAACGAGAGATATCTCAGAGAAAACCTGCCGACCAGCGATATCGTCTGGCTGGATTCTCCCATGCGAATATCCGTGGCCCAGCTCTGCCTGAGATCGAACTCGGATCGCCTTGACGAGAGGTGAGTCGTCTGACAACTCGACCATCACGGCCCCTATTAAAGGTAAATATAAATCCACGGAAATGAACTGCTCAAAAAATGTCACGCTATGGCAACGATCTCTTGTTTCTAATACTGTTTCTGCGATAGTTGTTTTTTAAAGTTTAAACGAGAACAGATAGAAAAAAATATGTTCAGCAATTTTGTTTAAAACTGTTTCCGCGATGATAGCTAATTGTTTCAAAACGAGAAACTGTATGGTTTCGACTAAAAAGTCAATAAACCAGAATTCAGTTAATTACATAATTAGTTAACACCATAGTACTTACTGACTTCGAAAAATCAGCCAACACGGAGAATACGATTGTAAGCAATACTGACAAATAAATTTTTGATACTTGCTCTTGTTTAGGCAAAAAAATAATAATAATATCGCTAAAAAAAAGTAGAAGCAAAAGAGAATGTTTCAACAACTGCAAGTTTTCCTACTTGTGTTGGAGTAGAATGTCAGTATTAAGTAAGCAAGAAAAATGTGTGGGAACTAAAATATAATTGCGCGCATTTGACACTCGACATTCGTAACGGCGACACAATCTCTGCTCTTTGCACTGTCGAGCGATAAAGTGTAAAAGAGAGTAGTCATTTCTGAGATACGATTGGTATATATTGCAGCACAGTGCTAATAATAAACGTTAACAATTCAGCCGTGTGAACTAGAGGTACTTCAAGCGAATTAATTCAGCGCAGAAAGACAAGACGATATACTGAAGTTGTACATATAACGTGTAAGTGAAATTATTGAATACTTTGGTAATTCCTTGACTTTAAATTTAAATAATGGAAACATTTTCTCATTGTCTCACCGATTTGTGATTTTCGGAGAGGGAGTGGGAAATTAACTTTCTCTTAATCATGCCAGCAAGCATGTAGACGATTACTAACTAGTGTGAATATAGAAACTTTGGAATAACTTTTTATGTTTGTTTAAACTGGTCCCTAAAATCGGTCATTTCTCTGAAAATAAACTCAGTTCAAATGCATTTCCATGTCAGAAAAGATGGGAACGTTTGGTGTAGTGGCAAAATTATTGAGATATGCCATTGATGCTAAGAGTGTTATAACCGGAATTTTAAAATAGTGGCTAGAGCACTCGCCTCCCACTAGGGCGGCCGTGCTCGATTCCTGGCAGAGTCAGACCCTGTTGCTTTTTAGCCTATGGATCACTTATTTTATATACACGGAGTACAGTTGTTTTCTAACTGCAAACACCCGGTTTTGTATTTTCTCTATCCAGATACTTGTTTGAACCGAATCGTGAAGTGATAGGCCATTACAAACAATATCATCGGGAAGAAGCCATAAGCCACGCAACTAACAGTGACTGATTAGCAAAAAACGTTCGCCAATTGGCAACACCTCCTTTCGAGGCCTGGGAATACAGGCAAGAAGAGCAACACATTCTCAGAAAGGCAACAACTTAAATAAGCTTATTTGGCGACTACTATGTCAACCTAATGACGAAATCTTAAAAGACGTAACTAGAAACTTCAAAAGCCAAGACCAGTTTGGCTGACCAAAGAAATGACACGTCAGGAATTACAATAATCTTACTTTGTAGATAAATGCGAGTCCTAAAGTATACTTATCACTTATATTCGTTTATACTTTCTAGAAAATTTCCGGCTGGTTTAATGTAAACGTTCAAAGGAAATACAATGCAATGCTTAAATGTTAAAAAAAAATCGTGACTTAATCATAGGCACATCAATTTAATGTAGCCAGAGTTCTTATGTTGACACTAAATGAAATCAGTGTTTATATTTGGTTTTAAACCAAGAAATAAATGTTCTGATCTATACTTACAAACTGTTTCTGCTCATATGAGTAAAACCCACCCAATACCTTACTATCAGTAGCAACAAAAATTTACCTTCGTCCAAAAAAAAAAAAAAAATGGCGTGAAATGTGCATATGCAATACATTATTTTTACATTTTTTCTCTGCCGTTGACAAGAAGTGTATCTGTAGCTGTGCCACTTAGAACTTAATTTGTCTTGTATTTATAGCAGGAATACACTATAAAATATTAATTGTGTCATTATCTTTATTATTTTATTTGCTCGTTTTACGTGCCCTCGGACACCACAAGGTCTTAGTAGAGGTGCATGTTGGTAAAGGGGATAAGTGTCAACCAGGGTCAGTTTAAGAGTTAGTGGAACATGAGCGTGTGTCGTGTTGTAGCATCAGAAAGTTTTTTTTTATTATAACTACTAAGGCTTTTTCAAATGCGTTTATGTACGAAAATAAGACACACTTCTAACTGTGCTCCCATGGTTTTAAAAACGCCGTCCGCTAGTTAAAAACATGATTACCAAGCTCCTCAAAAGTGCAAAAAATTACTTATTCACGTTGCTGTAGCTGGTAAAATATCAACCGTAACTTTACCACATACTTTCCACAAATGAAATAAAAGGGTCGTCGCTTGAAATTCCGTTGAGAAACATATTTTTCTACGAACACATTGTAAGTTTGTTTAGCCATTCGCGCTTAGAGGCTATGAAATATTTGAAGAACGGGTCCTCTTGTCACATTTCCATGCTTCAAAATAAAACAACCTGGTGTCTAGTAATTCTTAAGGAGCCATCCCAGTATTCGCCTGGAGTGATTCTGAAAAAAAACCCTGGAAAACGTAAGTCAGGCCGGCCGGAGCCAGGGATCGAACCCGGGCCCTCCCGAATGCGAAGCAAAGGTTTTATCGCTGCTCCACCACACTTGCTTCACCACGCTCGGTTCATACAGAAAATAATGTAATAATAAATTTCTGTTGCAATAATTTGCAGACATCAAATGGAATATTTTTTACTTCACAGAATGTCTACAGTAGTAAACTTGGAAGTACGCACACACTTGTGTGTGTATATATACATATATCGCTGCTATAGAACCATGTTGTTCTAACTCCATTATTTTATTTTTTTAAGATTTGTGGCTAGTCTATACTAACTCCATGCATTTTACAGTACAGTACAGAGGAAATAGAAATATTCAACTCAGAAGGTATATAACCAGCATGTTCTACTTTTTGTTCTATCTACATTGCAAAGGTATACATTCGCTGTTATTTATTCTATTCATTTAGCATTATAGTATATGAAACTTTGGAAACAGGGTCCCAATATGGTATTACATAAACACTATTTATAGCGTGCGTTAATATTTTAACTGTGTAATAAAACATATGTTCCGCAAACTTGTAATGGCTCTCCTGTAAAATTTCTAAATATGGAGTTAGAACAACAGGGTCCTATAGCAGCGATATATGTTTATCTGATATATATATATATAATATATATAATATATATATTATATATATATGTGTGTGTGTGTATAAACACACATATACATACACACAACTTTTACCTTATATAGGGTTCGATCTGCTGACTATAATTCCGTGCTTTCTTGTTTCTTCTGTTGTTTTTTTATATATAATTTTTTAAAGTCTTAAACGAGAGCAGATATTAAAAATCTGTCTCGCAATTTCGTTTAAAACGGTTTTGGCCGTGACAGCAAATTTTTTTCGATACAAGGACATGCACGAGTTCTACTAGAACGTCAATAAACCAGAATTCATTAAAAACATAATTAGCTAAAATCATACTACTTACTCTTAAAAACGTCAGCCTACATGATGGAGACGATTTTAAACAAAACTGCCGAACAAATGTTTGATATTTTCCATCGTTTAGACGCGAAAAATTAATAACACTAAAAAAGTACAGTAGCAAGAGGGCTTGGCCGTGAGCAGGCATCATCATGATAATGTAATGTAACCTGCTATACTCGCCTCTTTTTGGTGAGATTTTATTTTACTACTTTAAAAAGGACAATCAAATGTATGTTATTTTGTTGCAGGGGGCGATGGATATTTCCGCTATTTTGCTGGGCGTAGCTGCCATATTTCTATCCACAGTATACGTTGTCAAGTTCTTGATCCGGACAGCGAAACTGCACAGTCAGATAAACAGACTGCCAGGACCACCTAGTTTTCCACTCATAGGCACAACCTACAAGTTCTTAGGGGTTCCGAGGCATCGTAAGTATTGTGACATGTCAGGTATTCAAGCACAGCAAAATTGGCAGTCCATGTTATTTTATTTATTTTTTTACATTCGTACCATTAAGAGATGTCACTGATAAAACTTCGTCTGTAAAAATCTGTGTTTGCGCATGTATCGAGGCTCCATAATCAACTGTTCCAGTGAAAAAGGAAGAGAGAAAATAGTAATCAAAGCAGAAAATGGGCTTTACAAATTAATATCCGCAAGGAAAGGAGGAAGTACATCCTAGCATTCTTAATTAGAATCGTTTGACATTCAAGACATGCAATAACATCATACCGTTGCAGAACTGATTTGTTAGTTCATGGACTACAACGAGTTTAATTGTAACCTGAAACCCTGTGAGCTGTAAGGCTCATTCTTGCTCACTTCACCACTTGCCACATATTTTCTAAGCACAAGCTGCTCAACTGACTTTTCACAACTTTGGTGGTTGAGTGAGAGATTTTGGTCAGCGCTTAACATCGAGGTGTTTAACGCTGGTGAGGGATGACGTGATGTGAGTATGGAGCAGCGCCGGAATGAATGAGCAGGGGAAACCCGCCGACCTGCGGCATCGTCCGGCACGATTCCCACACCGGGGACCTATTCCGCCGGGAATCGAACCCGAATCGCCTTGGTGGGAGGCGAGAGGTCTTACCTATCGGCCACCGCGACCCCACAACTTTGATTTGATTGGTAGGGAAAAAGTGACTGAAGATATTCATTGGTGAGATCCTTACATAAAGGTTTTCGATGCTGGTGAGGAGTTGGCATGAGCTTTTGGAGACGCCTGAATGTATGGGCGGAGGAAAACGGATATAAATTCGAGAAAACCTGTCAACCAAAGGCGCGTCGAGCACGATTTTCACTTGCAATGTGCTGTTTGACCAGGTTGGGAATCGAACCAGTATCGCTTTGGTTGGAATCAAGTGTTCCAGGGGCGGTGGTGGTCGAATGGTCGGACCATTCGGCTCCCACAAAGTCCATTCCGGGTTCGATTACCTGACGATGCCGTTGGTTGGCAGGTTTTCTAAGGGAACTACCGTTTCCCCCTCCCTTTCATTCCGGTGCTGCTCCATACTCACCTCATGTCACCCCTCACCAGCGCTGAAGACCTCGATGTTCAGTGCTGACCAAAATATCTCACTCACCCGAGCATTCTGGCCACAGCGTCAACAGCGGCTTGCATCTTGCAGTGGTCAAATTATAAGGGATTTGAATCTCGAGTAATGTATTAATATATTATATAATATTTACAAAACCGCCCCTCTCATTCCAAGTATATCAACTCGGTTTTAAAACATTAATCTCAATTCGAAAATTGTGTAAACATTTCATCCTGAATTGTATTAGAACCATTGACCATTTGATTAGATGGCATTTTCAATATTTATAGTTAGGAGGTCGGTATGGTATACTTTTGTGAGCCGAAATGTTCCACATCGGCAGAAAATACAATTATTTTTATTAGTGCCCGTTTGTAATAATTTTTCACTTAATTCCGAATTCCAATAGAGAGACCTTTCTGACAAAACTCATGCCCCTCTTTATGGACACATATATTATTTTGTCAACGAACAACAAGTAGCAGATGTGATTTAATTTGTAGTTTGCCATACAATTTTGAATAAGTTTATTTTATTTGAAAGAGTACTAAAGATTTAGTTCCGTTTACTTGTTAACAGTTTCATCCTAAGACATTCGTAGCGAATTTTTTTTATTTTTCTTATGTTCCAGACTTGCTGAATGTACTTAGAGATATTTCAGTACAATATGGACCTCTGCATCGTATTTGGCTCGGATGTAGTCCGGAGGTTACATTAATAAAACCAGAACACTTTGAGGTAAACATTTTTTTCCTACGGGATATGATGTTAAGACATTGTGCAATTATAAATTATATTCATAGAAATGATTTAGAATTATCAGTGTATCGAGTAAGCGGTTGTAATTTCAAATTTTTAATTAATCTTTTTAAAAATATTTTGGTATATTGAGATTTGTATTTGTTTTGTATAGAAAATACACTAGTGTAACCATTTGGAAAATTAATTTGAAATATTTCAAATAAATGTATGACTGTATGATTAATGTAAGTGTACCATTACTTCAGTTAAATTGCTTCGTTATGTAATTTTTATTTTGCGTTTTATTTACAGCAAATTATAAACAGTACGAAGCACCTGGAAAAGTCCAGTTCCTACAGATTTCTGAAACCTTTGCTTGGAACCGGCTTGGTGACTAGCTCAGGTGATTACACTATTACTATTATTTTTACTATCCTCTCTCACGTCTCCAAGGCTAGCTTTACATAAATCCTAGCCTAAATATTGAATCCCCTTGTTACCAGTTTCTACTCTTTGTTTCATAAATTAATACAGCTACTTAAAACCTGCTAACTGAGATGTAAAATCATATGGAACAATAAATTTAATTTTAAAACTATTTTGTGTGTGGTACTGATAATATATAGTTACTAACAGATGGACCTCATTGCCGGTAATTATATTTTGGACATAATTTTATTTAGACAGCATAAATCAAATAACACAATTCAGTTTAGCTGAAGCTTTTTAGGCTAGAGTTGGGAGAAGCTCTGTAATTTTGAGTTGTACCACAGTTATTTAACTTGGTTTGAGGTGAAAGAAGGGATTACACTTTTTCACTAAAAATCCAAACCTACTTTTTAGGAAATAACAGTCAAATTGTAAGAAATTACTGACAGCGTCGTGTTTAACATTTTAAAGTTTCAAAAGGTATAACGTACATTCCTTCTAAACAAATAGTTAGTTAAGATAGTTGTTCTACTCTATATTGACGTTAAGCCTCAACTTTACATTATTTGACCATAATTAAAAATAAACTTAAAACAATTAGTCTCACAAAATTAACTCATACGGCGGTTATTTTCTCATATGAACTTTAAAATGCGGTTATCCATAAATTTATCAGTAGGCTTTACAAACGCAAGAAAAACACACCTGTGTCTATTGCTGTTAAAAATCTGAGCCGGTAAGATAATTTTAATGATGTTAAAATAAAAACGATTTACAATTTTATGTGGAAGGTATTTCACGTACCTAACATTGTTTAGTTATTAAGCAATACTAGATATGCCTGTTCGCCGCAGAAAATAATTTCGTACTGTAAATTTAGCTTGCTAGTGTTTCTAATACTAAACTGCACTGCTTTTTCTACTTTCGCATTATAAGAACTGCTTAATTTATATAAAAATACCTTACTCTACATTCATAGTACTTAGAAATGTCGTGGAAATGTCTTTACACTAAAGACACGTTGTGAAACTATATACGGGCGATATATGCTTAAATTCTAACACATCGAAGTATAAATTATTATTAGCAATAAACGTAAATTATTTAAAGATATTATTTTTAGAGAAATCGTATTATTGTATGTTTTAAATGTAATTATCCTGCTGAACAAAGGCAGAATATAAAGTTTATTTTTAAATATTTGTTCAAGAAAACAAAATCGTTCGATTTTGACGAACAAGTAGATGTCAAATTATAAAATATGATGTAAACATTGCGTTGGCAACGCATTTTATCATGTTTTTTTTATATGAGGACCTAATTTTCTATTAAATGAAGCTCTTACTTGTAAAATAAATATAAATGAATCTTTGAGACGTTTTTGTAAGCATAATTTCTCCAAAAATTGAATTGAAGAAACTTGTAATGGAAACAAAAAAGGAAAACGTTATACCAACGGATCCTTAACAAAATACATACTTTTCCTTTGTTTCACGATTCTACTGTTGCAATCGTAAGAACTGAAGAACATTATATAAGAAAACTGCGAAATTTCGTGTCAATATTTTGTATAAACAATTCTCACATCTAGACGAACGAAAAATACTATGTGAACATAGGTTCTAAAGTGCAACAATTTTGCTGTACAGTTCACAGGACATGATGTACTGTACAGTACATAGTTGCTGCGGGCTGGATCGTGATACTGTGGAATAGCATTGCAGCTATTATTGGCAGCTGCATACCAGGCAAGTCGTCATTAATTGGAAGGAAGGCAATGTCCGATGTAGCGTCCCACACCAAAATGATCCACCCAACGCACCATGTACTTTATATACGTCATTATACCTGTAGTGCAGTAACTGAACGTTTATAAGCCTATATTCACGTAATATTTTCTGTGTTTATAAACGTGACAATTATTACCTTAAAATATTTACATTAAATTTGGCAACAGCCTGTACGTGCTATGGCCATTTATAGACAATGTACTATGATGCTTAGTTGGGAAGATGTATGTACTATTCATACATTGGCATTGGTAATGTGTATGAATATTATCATAATCATCATTTCACTTACAGTATGGGTATGAATGCAAGTAGTGTGGTCCTTGATTATATGAACATTACCAGTTTGAAATCATGTCGACACAGAGGAGGTACTCCACCAGATTTTCTTTACTGTTGAGTTTATTCAATATGCAGTTGTTTATCGAACTACATTTTTATGATTTTCTTTCCATACTTCTCTGGAGTCGGTACATGTACGTACAGTAGAACCCTTTTATTACATTTTCCCAAAAGACATGAAAAAATTGTTGTAAAATGCAGGAAAGTGTAAAAAGAAGCAAGTTTCTAATATAAAAGTAGCAAGTGGGACCAAAAAAAGTAATCGTAAAAGGAGGGAAAGTGCAAAAACTAGGGAGGTTGTAAAAAGGGGGTTGTACTGTATATTAACTCATTATAACGTTTGAATTAAGTTATTTAAGTTGTTTCAGTAATATCTACATACCTGAATATGACGGCCGTTTTCCAGGATTAGTAAACAAGGCGAAATTCATGTAATCTTAACAAATTTGTAGATATTTCTAATGTTTTTCAAATCACTGTCAAATATAAGATTAAAGCTTGAGTCAAAACTTGCGGGAAGTTACACGAAAATCCAAGATTTCTGTATCTTTTTTTATTTATTTACGTTCTAACCCCGTTATCCAACAAATTTCGTCATAACGTTTTTTGTTCTCATCTAAGATGGCTTTTCGAACAATACTACTAACTTCAGTCTTCCGAAGGAATTGAATTATGCTCAGTTATTACAATATTTTTGAACAATTTTCTAAACGAGATGTATTATTTTTGTTATTTTCCAGGACAAAAATGGCATACACACAGAAAGTTAATAACTCCTGCATTCCACTTGAACATCCTGGAGAGTTTCATTGAAGTTTTTTCGGAGCAGTGTGAAGTACTAGTGGAGCAATTGGAGCATAAAGCAGATGGCAGTGGTTTCGACATCTACCCATACATCACCCGCTGTGCCTTGGATATAATCTGTGGTTAGATAGGTTGCTTTTTGAGTTAGAAAATGTATGCTAAATCTATTTTATGATTATTTTTTTAAACTTTTACGTTATTTTACAGCAACTGATCAATTCTATAGCCTTATATTTAAAACATTCGTGACAATAAAAGAGGAAAACGTATGACAACCACATAAAATCTGTCATGCAAAAATATAACTTTAATTTTCAAACAAATAAGGAAGCAAAAATAATAACTCTATGCATTCAATACTTCCTTTACAAAAGAGTTTATTGCATATTAATTATGGCTTCTATGTGGCATTAACGTTGACTATTGTATATATATATATATATATATATATATATATATATATATATATATATATATAATAAGGGTAATTTACTTTAAAAACGAAAAATCTTCAGTTTATATTAATATAAACTTATAAGTATTTACGCACAACTTCTTATTTCGTGGAACCTTTGATTTAACGAAAACAGCAAAAAATCTCTATCTTGGCTCTTCGGGGGTAATGTCGAATGATTTTTTTCTGTTGGTTGATTCGATAAAACAGACGACTGCATTTCTTGAAACGATAAATATTTTTTTTATTTTTTTAGTATGTTTATTTACGTGTAAATTAATGAAATGTATCCTGACACTGTTGATATTCGCGTGGAACAGAAAATTTCAACGCAATATAAATAATAAAGAAAGTGAATTGCCACAGATAATAAGTATATATACAGTACATAGTATTTTGAAAAGTCTTACACTGTAACTTACATTTTACATAGAAATCTACGTTTCCATATGTTGAAATAGCAAATAGAGATTAAAACAATGTGTTACAAATTATGTTATGCCAAAATAATATTATTATAAGGAACATTATATTTTGCAATTTAAAATTGTGTCCATATGGGACATGGGTACTATTGTTACTCATTAAGCTGGAATTAAAAATACAGTTCTTCTCAAACAAGATTTTCACGTGTTAGTTATACTGTGTTTCAGAAACAGCAATGGGGGTGCCGATACATGCTCAGCGAGATCCAGACTCTGAATACTACAAGTCACTAGCTAAGTAAGTAACTACAAACAAAAGTTATATGCTGTTAAAAACTGAATTACTCTGATTTATAATGTCGGTTAAGCATATGGCTGATTCGTTGATGAAATATAAAATATTTAAATTCAAGATTTTTTTCATACAACTTATAAGCTGCAAATCGTAAAATTTTTTGGAGTGACTGAAAATTGTTTACTACTAAAACCAACAAAACGTATATATTTATAGAAACACAAATATACTCTTACTTCTTCTGATAAAATACATAATTTTAAGCCGCGTCACAGGAAGGTCAATAAATAATGCACTCTCTCCCGCACACATACATATGTGTACATGTATGCAAGTATAATAAAATTACATATATTTAATCGGAAGTAAGAAATATAAAAAAATCAAGTAATTAAAACAAGGTTTGTTTTAAAAAATATTTCATGGCTTAAATATGATTTTAAACGAATACTTTTACTTAGGTCTGATTTTGTTGCAGCACTGATTACCACAGAGGTTTTTATGGGTGGTTTAGTTTTACACATTTAGTAGTTACCTTAGATTAATAACGTGAAAGGTATCATCAAGTTACGTTTTAAGAACTATTATTATGAATGGTAATAAAATTGTTCCATACTGCAAAGAAACAAAGGTCAGTTATACCCTCTAAACTAGAAACAAATTTTTAAATAATTCTCTAATTCTATACCCAATATGTACAGTGGATTTAATTTTCGGCAGCATTTCAGCTGAATGATATGAAAACATAAAACGGACAGTTAAATTTACTTTTTCAATATGTAAGCATTTGTTTTTCTCTCCCCCTTTTTACTATTCAGGGTCGGCAAAATATGTTTTACTGAAACAGCTTACAACTAATTGAATCATCAGTAATTCAACTAATTTTAATTTGGAGTGCAGTGGTATATATTTAAACTCGAAGATTTCATGCTTACTCTTAATTTAATGCATTTTCATTTGTTTCAGTTTGGCTGAGGTAACTGCTTACAGACGGGACAGAGTATGGCTACATCCAGACTTCATATTCTACAACACGCCGACAGGCAGAAGATTTAAGAAGGAACTCAATTTGGTTCAAGGATTTACGAAAAGAGTAAATTTTAAATCAATTTAAGTGTTGTTATATATACATACACACACATATATATGTATATATCCAAAAACAAATGCATAATTAGCACAACTATGCAAATCTTGGGCTAAATTGGAGACGAAAAAGGAAGTGGCAAAATTTTGTATGACATTTTACGTGCACAATGTGGCAACATTGCACGGAGACAGTCCGTTTTTGAGCTCCAGGTCCAGGTATTATTTTAATTATGTAATATCAAGTAAACGTACAATATCGTTTGAAATGTTAGGGATTTTATCGTGCATCCAATACGTGCAGGTCATCACACTATTAGTAAGATAAGATGACTGAAGACCGCAAGAAAGGACTACCCACAGTGCTATGTATTATGGGGTTCTTTCTGGACATGCTGTATATATATATAAGCTATGTTTTGTTGAACATTTAGGACATGAGATAGAGAGAAATTCATATTGGTAAATGAATACAGTCAGAATTTGTGCGCAAATGTGGTAATACGCATCTAGGGTTCCTGTTATTACATACAGAGTATGATAGTGGATAGCTTAAAATTAATTTTTGGTTAAATTTTGGTGACATGTTATTAAATATTATATTATTTTTCTTTCACTGTATGCTGATTTATTGTGACAATACTAACTAAGACTGGGACACTTACGAATGGTACGCTTGCTTCTAGGTGATTCAAGAACGTAAAGCCACGCTCTCGAACACAATTAAGTACAGCAGCGAGTCTTCTGAGGAGGATAGATCATTCGGTATGCTGTACTTATAATTACACATGACTAAGTAATTTAGTTAACTAATCACACCCTTTTGAAAGTAAAGCAATAATTAATGTTCCCTTGCCTACTTTTCTTTGTGGTAAATATACTGTGAATTTTCCTTTACCACCAGGTATCAGAAAGAAGAAAGCTTTCCTTGATTTGCTACTGGATGCTTCCGAAAAAGAAGGCAAGCTGTCAGATGAGGAACTCAGGGAAGAAGTGGACACGTTTATGGTCGCGGTATGAATTCTTCACGTGATCAGTAATTAATTTTGATATATGTCTAGTTCAGACTAAAGAAGTATATAAACGGCAGCATAAATATTCAGTAATTTAGTTTCTATATTATTGTTCCACATATTCTCGTAATTAATCCAAGACAAAAGACTAGAGAAAACGCGTGAACAACTACTGCAACTGTCTGAATGACCTATTTCATTACTCTCCAGATCTAAACAGAAACAAAGTTACCTGAAAAGGACTCCGAGAGCCGTAGGAACACTACGATACCAGTTTACTTTTATATAATTTGTGATGAGTTTACTGCATTAAAAAAAAAACAAATTACATACCTCATTACTTACAAAATAATTTAACAGCGGCCACTATTCAAAATGTTTAATTCGTTTTTGTGTGCACAGATGATCATCATTTGGACTTGCATTATTTTTCCACTAAACAATACTATAATATGCCATGTAAACTGAAAAAGTCATGCTTAGAGATACTATCCTTCAGGTAGCAATACTATTCTACTGTGAGAATAATTCGCTTCTAGTGGTAGCATTGGAGGAAGATATTTTTTTTAACGCACATGTACCTGAAGTATTCTTCTTCGTGTTAAACGCAATTATATAGTACGGAAATCATTATCATCACAGAAAGAAACCTTACGATAATTTTTTCCGAAACTTAATTGTTTCCAATTCTATGCACATAGCGCAAAAGTGAATGCGATTTAAGAAAGATAGACGTGAAGAATAGAGACCGCAAGATTCTGTCTGGTAGGATTTTGTTACAAGGAAGAATCGCTATTGTCACTCTTCTTCTACTTCTATGCAAGGCAGTCCCTTAACATAGACAGTAGCCGATTCTCTCTGAATTTCTCGTCTTTATGCGTCTCTGATTGTGTCTCTTACCTTGTTGTCGACGAGACAATCAGTACTGCTTCCCACGGCGAAGCTTATCTTCCTTTAGTAATTATAAATAATCTTCTGATTAGATATGAGAAACATTATGTTGACATTGACGAATACATTTTTCCAAAAAATCTCATAAATACAGAAGTATATGCTTGGTGACTCAGCATATTAATTTGTACTACTATGCATTGTGAATGTAACAGTTACTTAATTGTCGTTTTCAGATATCTCACATTGATCATTTTATTCTTTCAGGGCCACGATACAACTGCTACAAGTTCGTCATGGACACTCTTCCTCCTTGGACATCATCCTGACATTCAGGTGCTAACGCCACGCATTAGTATTTAGTTTCAAATAGTGTTTATGGTAAAATATTATAGTTTAACTGACAGCCTGAAAGGTCTTGTAATACACATATAGTCTCTCACGATTGCAGTGCACAGACTGTAAAAGTTTACGCATGTCGGTTGATTGTTTTCAACGACGCGTCCCATAGTTATCTTCTAACAATCGGGTTTCTAACGACCAGGCAGTCCCTAGAGATGGCAGCACCCAGGGCAAAGTGACCTCTCTGTCCCATCCCACATAACTTCCCGTCAAAAATTGTAAATTTACTGTGGGTACCAACACCAAAGAGTTCTCGCAATCTTTTGCTCTCTGAATATGTCTCTCACAGAAATATTAGTTTATTAACAGGCGAGTTTTGTTCTGATTTCAATGGCTTCACACAGTTACGCCTGTTTCGATAATATGGTCGTGTGTCACTAGAGCTCGTTTAATTTACGTATTTATTACTCTTGTAGATACAAATTATACACCAGTAGTTCACAATGCAGCTGTGCACAACGTGACAACCGCGGAACAACCGCAGAAGTTTCTGTGATTTCTTTTGGTGATTTTTCCTTCCTTTAACGTCTGATATTTTAAAAGGTTACTACATTTCGGGATACATTATCTCTTTAAAGAATATCACATAAATATGTTCACCTAGCAGTGCATAATGGTTCGATTATTAATTTTGGTAGAGGAATCTTCGGTGGTCGTTTTCATTAGCAGTTTTCTGTCTTGATTTGTTTGACGTATATTTGCTCTCTATCGATGTCTTCCTTTTGAATTCTAAGGTCTGTAAATGTTCTTCTCCAGTTGTTCTGAATTCTATTAATATTGTATTGTAGGTAGAAAAATATTTCATTGTATTTGAAACAGACCTTATACTACCTTATTTGTTTATTGGTTTTGTCATAAATTCCACAGAAACATCTGGTTCACATACCATCTATAATCTAGATCTAATACGGCAAATACGTCAAACCTCTCTTAGAAAAAAATAAACTTCAACTATGTTCATCCATTAAATACTATTTCACTAAATTATACATATTTATCTAGTTCACTATTCGCAAGAATGTAATGCTAATAAATATAACAACCTAAATTTGGTCTAAATCTTTTGAAGCTATCTGGTGTTAACGTTTTCTAAAACATTCAGTCATTTTTATTTTACGTCCAGCAATAGACATATTTCTTTTGCAGGAAAAAGTGTTTGCAGAGCTTTCAGAAATATTCCAAGGTTCTCAGAGGTCTCCAACAATGAAAGATCTTCAGGAAATGAGGTACTTGGACCGAGTTATCAAAGAGAGTATGAGACTGTATCCTACAGTCCCCTTAATCCAGAGGGTTTTGGGTGAAGACGTACGTATTGGTAAGTAAATAAATTCGCATTATAATAAAACCACAAGTAATGACAAAATTAAACATAAATATAACGTCAGCGTCATGAGGCATGATGTGGACAAATGTAGTGTATAGGCTATTCACTGTAAACAGAGCACTCAGCAGAACATGTAATTAATAAAAAATAAGTTTTAACGGGCAAATGTATGTTAACCTTTGAGAGGGTTGAAACGTTTACACTGGTTTTTAGTTACACTGAAGTTTTCATATTAAAAATAATAAAGGTGGCTGAGAAACTGCTGAAATAAAACTTTATGCAGTGCTCACTTTATTGCGAACGGCCTGTATGATGCTCATTGGTAGACTACGCTTTTAAATAAGTTTGTACATATCTCATTGTTTAATGGTAACCTTAACTGTGGGTTAATTATGCTTTACGTAAATAAGATAGGAAGCAATAAATACTTAATAAGCAACTATTTATTTGAAATTTACAATATCAAGATGCGTGTTAGTTGAACAATAATTTAAGGAATTGCATTATTTATGAGGGAATAGTTGTCAGTCACGTGTTATTATCACACTGTACATCATTTGAAGCTTCATATTCTACTATTGTCGGAGGCTGGTTTCAAGACTCGTTATACCGCACTGCATGTTTGTATTTACTGTAGATGAAGAATCTTTATGGTCCTGTGGGTGGAACGTAGACAGACAACAGACAATCATCATAGGCAGGTTCTAATTCGACAAGTTTTCTTATTGACATTTTTGCAAACGTGGACTGAACGATTTTGGAAAAATTCTCCTCGAATTTGGCTAAACATTAACGTTAAGTTCTGTCAAAATATTCTGTGTACAGTTTTTTATATAATAAACGGAATATCCCCAGACATAGACAATTCAAAATTGACGTTTACAGTGAAGAGTGTAGATGAAACTTTTCACGTCAATGGGTCTTGCATCATCAGCCTAATGTTGCTAGATATGTAGGCTACGAGCGCCCTCCCACAATAAGAATGAAATTAATTACGTAAATTCCGGAATTGTGCCATCAAGATTAAACACCGCCGTTTTAAAGCCTTAGCACTCGTTCCATGGTGTTGAAGTTATATCATAAAATCGGAATCCTTTCAGTCTTCTGGACCAGAACACTGCTTCCACTAGCGTGTTGGTGTCTACTCCGCAAATTCAGGATTATTAAAAATAATGTTGACATGTTAATTACTAATTACGGTAATGGATTACTCCTGCAAGTGAGGACGGGATTTGAATATCGCGTTGATCGTTGGTAATTTGAACGGACAACGATGGGAAACAGATATACAGTAATAATACGTCTTGTGCCTAAACCGTTAATATTATTTACATGTTAATGTAATTTTAACTAACTATTTATATTTATAATTGACCAGATGCACTGAATGAACATAACATGTAGCTTGTTTTCAATCGGTCTCTGTTTAAAACCGTTTTGTATGGACTACAAATCTAGCAATAGTTGATTGTACTTCAAAAATTAAAATTGTATTTAGCAGTGTGAAGTATTCAATGAATCCATATTTCAGGTGGCTACGACATTCCTGCTGGAACTACTGTCTCGATCTTGATATACTTAGTCAACCGGAATCCTGAGTACTTCCCAAATCCTGAGAAGTTTGATCCAGACAACTTTCTCCCAGAAAAAGTACAGAATCGCCATCACTTCGCTTTTGTACCTTTCAGCGCTGGACCCAGAAACTGCATTGGTAAATTGTAGTTTGTTATTACCTACCCAGTGGTCGGAAAGTTTATGTCAGTGCGTAATCCATGCCCTGATATTTTCTTCTAAAGCCATGGGCGGCATGAACATCTTGGTGGAAGACATTTTCAAACGCATCACTATGATTTTTACATGGGCTGAGTTGCAGAAGAGTCAGTTTACTTGGAACTGGTGTACTTTGTTACATTGGTTCCTTCGCTGATGTTGTACTTGGCCAGTTACAAGGACAGAAGAATCCTGATGGCCGTCTGTATCTCGCGGTTGTTGATGGTGGAGCGCTTGTAGTAGTGTACGAGGAGGCTAGTCTCTGATGATATGAGCACGAAAATATAGTTCACGAACCTACTCCATACGTTTGTTAATGTAAATTGCGTTGATTTTCTTCCTCTTGGACTTCTCACACCGAGATATTTTGTGGACCTTGCAAGGCACCAAATATAACGTGTCTACGCGGTCTATGCGTACAGTTGGCTCCCCTTATCCATTTCCAGGTAAACTGCTGCACAACGGAAAATAGAGATGTGGAGAACATCCACGACTGGATTTAATTGCTTGGACATACTCCACTGCGAAATAATGAACTGTCAAAGGAAACTAAAAATTAAAGGAAAAACATAAATAAGCAACAGAATACGTACACAACACAAAATTCCAAAAATGGAATCGGGTCAAATAAAACAAGGAACAAACAGAAAATAGACGAAATAATAAAAATCAAAAAAGGAAAGTTAGCATGCGACAGAACGATGAGACGAAACAAAAAAACACAGTAGGTATCAGACACGAACAGAAATACAACAAACGACACAACGATGAAACGAAACAAAACACAAATATATCAGGCACAAACAGAAAAGTAACAAACAACACAAACAATGATACGAAACAAAACCAACTAACAGAGTCCAGTTCCCCAAACGCGTTGTACTTTCTGGAAAACTACTGTGTTTTGTTTCGTCTCATTGTTTATGTCGTTTGGTGTTTTTTCTGTTTGTGCCTAACGTCTTTGTGTTTTGTTTCGTCTCATCGTTGTGTAGTTTGTTGTATTTGTGTTCGTGTCTGATATCTACTGTGTTTTTTGTTTTGTCTCATCGTTCTGTCGCATGTTAACTTTATTATTTTGATTTTTGTTATTTCATTTATTTTCTGTTTGTTCCTTGTCTTATTTGACTTAAATGATACTCTGCTTATTTATGTGTTTTGTCTTATTTTTAGTTTTCTTTTGACAGTTCATTATTTCACAATGGAGAATGTCCAAGCAACTAAATCCAGTCATGCACTCCCATTGCGCAGTTCTTTCGAAGATCATAAGAATATCCATGATTATTGTAATAAAACTTATAAACCGCAACGGATATTTCATAAGTGGCTTATTTTGCAGCTAACATTTTCGTCTGCAATTTAGCACAGGATTTGCGTGTTGTGTTTATTATGCGGTTATTTCTGGACAGCCTGTGTATATACATACAAACACACACACACACACACACACACACACACATATATATATATATATATATATATATATATATATATATATATATATATATATATATATATGTGTGTGTGTGTGTATGTGTGTGTGTGTTGCTACAATACTTATATTCATGTTTACATATACATAAGTATATAATTTTTAATTTTTTTAATCATATAAGGCAGAGACTTACAAAACTTTTTTTGGTCATTGTAAGAAATTAAAAAAAAAAAAAAAAAAAACTAGGAAAAACTTTAGACATGTGCTTTATTCAATGTGTAGTACTTTAATGTTATGGCAAACGCTAATTGAGTTACGTTTACTGTGTTAACTAATATATCCAAGTATTAAGTGTTTCGATAGGTAACGGTCCTAATTTTCTTTTAGGACAAAAGTTTGCGCTACTGGAAGAGAAAACCATTCTCTCGTCCATTCTTAGGAAGTACAGCATTCGTTCGTTGGAGAAGATAGAAGACGTTCATTCGGTTCCAGCAGTAGTTCTCAGGCCTGAAAGTGGCATAAAGGTGGCTCTGACTGCAAGGGCTTGACTGAAGTTAAACCAAGATTTTATGTACTTTTGTGAAATTTTTACGTTATTATAAATGTTGTGTACATATTTATAAGTATAAATTGCTTTGTACGATACTATTTATTCTTTCCTTACAACTCGAGCTGTTCCTTAGTATAAACACAATAATGCGTTATACAATAAAGAGCTGAAATACTAAATATGGTTTATTCTTTGTTCTATATAATCACTTAACACTAAGAATGTAATTATACTATGACTACACAAAATTTAAGTTGGTGAAACACATGCCAGTTTGGTAAACATTAGTTAACTGGTTTGTATGAAACTATGCATACTGTTCGAACGTTTCAGCGTTTTAAAGAAATAGTATTTGCAGATGTTGAAAATTCACAAAATATTATGTCATCAGTTGTATACTTAAGTATGTGTTGGTTCATGAATTTGTGAGGTGCTATGAGGTGCCTGCCACCCGCCATGTTATGACGTGACGGCCACGGTGGTCATTGGGCATATCACCTTAACTTTGACCATTACCTCAAGGTCACCAAAAATAAAAAATTCCTCAAAATAATTTGAAAAATTTTAAATTCACCCAAATAATTATAAAATTTAAAAAAATCCCAAAAAAGTTATATGATGACGTTGTCTTGTCAGAGCGAGCAGATTAATCATTTTCATGATTTATGCCAATCACTGAAAATCAATATTATAAAAGTACCCAGTTTAGTTGTAATTTTTTTACCGTTTTATTAACATACTAGTAATGGCATTTTCTAACACCCACCCCATATTTGCTATACTGGATCGATTTTCAATTAATCCAATCAATTTTTAATCTATTTTAATGATATTTTTTCAATAGAAGCACACGCGGGATATTTTCCCATAGGCCTCATCTCCCCGCACAAAAACTGAGCTATACGAAATTGTTCTCGAATAAAATCAACATTTACAAAAAAAAACTTTTTAAAAAATCAGTGTTATTTAAACGTAATTTTTAATTATAATAACTCTAGTTATTTTCCATAGATAAACCGACGACTACCCACCCTCTCACTAACACAGCTATAGAAATGTCCTAATACCGGGGCTATGAACGATTTATTTCCGATTAAACCAATCAATTATTTGAAAGTAACTAAAATATTTTTGATACATGCAAGACTATTCGACTACTTTCAAACATGGTGGACACCATCTGAACAGCTCCCTTCCTCAAATGAACTGACCTGTCAATTTTTTCTACCTAAATCTAACGAGTTATGGTGGCGGTCAGGGGTCAGGGCTGAGCTCAATACGCCTAGAAGGGAGATATTTCATGAAAGGGGACATACATAGCGGCAGAGAGGGTTTAGGAAGACATGGCCGCAATTAGGGCTATAGCTACCTACTTCCCTAAGTGTACCTATAGTTTAACATATAATCTATGAAGAGAGAGAAGGAAAACCCGACATAGGCACCGTGAAAACCCTCTAGACAGAATAGGAGTGAGTGTAACCACTCAGCAGTTAGATGCATTAAAAATTAAAAGGCTACTGGAAACAGAGGAAGGTTCAAGTTTCTTCATTAGTGGGGGGGGGGGGTGAAGATTCTAGTATTGAGGGGGGTGGGCACTGACACGTGCATAATAACAATACTACTTATGCAGACACCCTTCATACATCCCGCCACTCCCTTCAAATTTCCACACCCACCACACCCCTCCTCTCCTCCACACCCCAATCCTTTCCTACCCCGAACCCCCTCAACCTTGCCGGCCCTTCTCCAACCCTCCCCAGCCACTCTCCCACACAACCTCCGGTGAAAACATTGATGATTTTCATAAGTCTTGTGAATCTTGAAAATTAGCATTTGTCGAGTGATATACAGTACGTTTTGGTAATGTAGTGATATTTCAGCAGAGAAAAGCTTTACCCTGGTAGGTCTGAAATCCGTTTACCACACATGATGCAACAAACCATCAAGTTTAGTGGGTTCTTCTTGCAAACAAACCTCTCATGTCGTCTAGAATTACAATCGAGGTGAAGAATTTGTTGCAGTTTAGGCACCCTCGGGAGTCCGGTTCGATTTTCCTCGTAGGCAACGCAAATTATCGTTAATAATTTCCGTGCTGGGGAAAGGGTATTCCTTCAATTTTAGTGATCACTTTTCAATAGACTACGTTAAAAAATTTTATAATATAATATGTACACATTTTATAAAAACTCATCAGCAATAGTAAAACATCATACATAAGACCCTCTCGAAATTTGCTTCCATCATATGGCATGCATGTAGTTCGTAAAAATTGCGATAGGTGACGAAGGCAACCACTATTATTATTAGCAACAATATTAATTTTATTACTTATAGAAAGTTCAAACCGAGCAGCTCCTTTTATATTCTCACGACATGTTCGAGGAATCTGTCTGTTAAAACAATGTCGGCTGTTTGATTATATCTAGTAAATAGGGATAAAATACTCTCACATCCACTACCCATACGTACATGTAATAATAATAAAAATTAACGCAAGTAAAAGGAATTTTAACTGTGCAATTAATTACTACTTTATTTAGAATTATTCTTTCAGTTTCTAAACGGAGTATGCTCGGTCCAGAAAACACATGACTACTATGTACGACATGCCATCCTACAGTAGGTCTACTGTAAGAAGGCATTTTTAGCCTACTTTCTGAGAGAATAAGTAGGCTTATGAGATCACCTTCCTATCTGTGTATGTGTGTGTGTCTGTAGGTATGTTTGTCCACTAAAAACTTTTAAATCAATGTACCATAGTTCATCAAACTTTTTACACATATACTACTTAGTAACCTGACTTGACTATTATATATTTCGTTTTTTTCTGTGATCGTATTTTAAAAATTGTGGTCATTTACCATTTTTCGATGAAGCTAGATATCTAAGAAACCGTATTTTAGAATTTCATCAAATTCAGTATACATTAAGAACCTAGCAAGATTGACTTTTATGCATTTAGCTCATACAGTTTACACAGTTTCAAAATGGCGACCATATTTTAATATTTTTACATAGTATAGCATAGGTGAGGAAATACTTTTCCGGATTTCATTAAACTTAGTACACACATACTACATACTAAGGTGACTTTACCTTTGTGTGTTTCAATTATACTACTGTCACGTTTTCAAAATTCAGACCATTTATATATTTTTTAGCATAGTCCTACATATCCGAAGAAATATATATATTAGGATTTCATCAAACTTGGTGAACACATACTACATGCAAAGCTGACTATACTTTTATGCATTTCAGTCATAACATGCTCATTTTATAAATATGGCGGCAATTTTTATTATTTTAGCGTAGCTTGACATCTAAAATTATTATTTTAATTTTTATTTATTTTTAATTTCTTCAAACCTCGTATACATATAGCTATTACATACAAAACTGACTTAACTTGTATGTATTTCAACTATACCAAATAATTGTTTTTCAAAATGGTAGCCACTTAATATTTTAGCATAGTATTACGTATCTAAGGAAATATTTTCAGAATTTCATCAAACTTGGTGGCACATACGCTACATATAAAGTGGACTTTACTTACGAGTATTTCGTTCACCCTGTGTTCATATTTTCGTGTTGGTGGCCAATTTTATATTTTTAAGATAGTATGACATATCTAAGGAAATAGTTTTTCAAGTTTCATTAAACCTAGTACATATATACCACGTATTAAGCTGTCATTACTTTTGCGTATCTATCATTCTATGTTCATGTTTTCAAAATGGTGGCCATTTTTATATTTTTAGCATAGTATTGCATGTCAAATTAAATAGTTTTCAGTATTTTATTAATCTTGGTGCACGTATACAACATACAAAGCCGGCTTGACTTTTATGTAAGTTATTTCGTTCCACCTATGTTCTTACTTTCATAATGGCGAATATTTCATATTTTTAGTATAGTAGTACATATTAGGGGAAATATTTTGCCGAAGCTACGAATATCTAAATAAAAGGAAACTCGTGCGTGAACACTAATTTAACAAGCAAATGCAGTTTCCGTACCTACTTAAAAGATTAAATTTAAAAAAAATTAGTTCAGACAGTATGGTTACTGTTCACTTAAAAAATTACTTAATTTACGTTAGTTAAATATAGAAAGGCTATGATGAGTAAAAGTACAATGAATTGCTGAGAGATGATTAAGGCGGGGGAGGCACCAGACACGACCAGTGGCATAAACGATCTGGGGAGCTTGTCGAAACTTGCATGTGATGACATGTTAAGAAAGAGGCCGGGGAAGGCCACATAAAACTGCACGCATTATTAAAACCGAGCCATTTCCTAGGTGGGTGTTGAATGGCTCGCTCGTATCCTGTCCGCCATGTTTGAGGGCCAAAGAGTTGTGCATATAATTATATGAAACATTTTATTTACTTATTTACTTTATCAGAAATCGATAGTATATAGCTAAGAGGGTGCGTCGTCGTTGGGGGCATGTAATAAAATATATTGCACGTGTTATGATTTCAAAAATTATATTTAATTTAAATTGAAATTTTTTACAATTAATAAAAATTATTAGACCAAATTTAATGGAAGTCGATAGTGTATAGCTAAGAGTGTGTGTAGTATTCGATGGACTACAGGAAAATTTCTTATGTGTATTTCAATAAATAAAATATATATGTGAATAAAATTACTTGATTGAATTTATCTAATATGGATCAGGTATGGGTGAGTTTATGTGCAGGACGACGCGACGGTGCCTATAGAAAAATATCGCGCACGTATTATAAATGAAATATATATAGTCTACATTTATACGTACTAATTTTGTTGGTTATTAAAAATGTATTTGTTTTATTATAAATCGATCAGGTATTCCTAACAAACGAATCGGATGTAAATAATTCCCATTATTTGTATTTACAATTGAATAAAATCTAAAAAATTAAAAAATTAAAATAGTAAATATATTTTAGTAAAATAATTAATTATACAGTAATATGTAATAATGTTTGTTAATTAATAATTAATAAATCACATATAAGTGAGAAAAATCAATTTATTTATTTGTTACGCTCAGTACCTACCCTCAATGTGAGAAATAACACTCGGGGTCATCTTGCATTTTTAAGGGTCAAGACCGTCTTGCTGGTTTTTGTGACCATTTGTGTGGAATATATTTGTCCGAATTTTGGTGATTACTAGAAATTTTGGATATTTTTTTTTTCAAGGTTTTCCAAACCTTTTAAATTTAAGTATTTTTTTATTTTATACTTTTTCCTGATATCTGGTATTTGTTTAGTTTTCTTTTCCTTACATATTTTTGAAAATATTTTACCTGTAATTTCAAATTATATATTTCAAGGTCAAATCTAAGCTGGCACCGTGACGTCATCCCATTTGGCAGAAAAGTTGACCGGCGGCCGGGGTTCCTCCTTTAGTAAGAACGCCAAAACCTTCACAAGCATTCGACTGAAATTATAATTTTAAACTTAAATTGTATATAGATATTACAGGTAAATAAATGTCGTATGTAGATATTACAGGTAAATAAATGTCGTATGTAGATATTATAGGTAAATAAATGTCGTATGTAGATATTACAGGTAAATAAATGTCGTATGTAGATATTTCAGGTAAATAAATGTCGTATGTAGATATTACAGGTAAATAAATGTCGTATGTAGATATTACAGGTAAATAAATGTCGTATGTAGATATTACAGGTAAATAAATGTCGTATGTAGATATTACAGGTAAATAAATGTCGTATG